>WOXC01007783.1:0-241211 GCA_011680675.1 Gymnobelideus leadbeateri | reverse complement strand
AAATAAAAACTAAAAAAAAATTTTTTTGGAAAAAAAGAAAACTCCTTTCACCAATTAAAGTCAACAACTTCCATGCATTTATAATCTCAGAGAGTTGTCTGTGAGATGGTAAGGGACTGCAGGGTCATACTGCCAGTATGGGTGGGATAGAGGTGGGATTTGAAACTAAGTTTTGCTAGGTTTTGAGACCCACTCTCTCTCCACTATGAAGGTGATGTCACTCAAGGCTTTCCCATAGATCAGATGTTCTTATTGGTGATACATTTCAGGGGCTCTGTGAACTTGGATGGTGAAAAAAATGACATAGTTATTTCTACTAATCAGTTTCCATGGTGATCTCATGCATTTAATTTTACGTATTTAAAAACTCTGAGAAAGGGTCCATAGTCTTCTCCAGAATACTAACGTGGTTAATGAAAAAAAAAATCCTTGCAAAGGTAATTAGAATCATAAAAGAATCCATTTAGAACTGGAAAGGGCCTTATAGGTCATCTAGACCACAACCCTTATTTTCCAGTTATGGAAACATGTCCAGAAGTAAAGTGACTTATTCAAAATTAGATTAGTAATCAACAACAGAGACAAGATTGAATTCAGGTTATCTGACTCTAGATTCAGGACTGTTTCCCCATACCATACTGCTTCTTACTACTTACATAATGCATTTCTTTCTTTTTTTTTTAAACAAATACTTTATTAACTTCTGTTTTACATCATTCATTTCCGCCAGATTTTGAGTTACAATCATTTTCCCCCCATTATTCCCCTACCCAACCTCCAGAATAGCAGTCCCACAAGATATCGCTTCGTCCAATATGCTCTCTCCCATACCTTCTCCCATACCCTATCTGCTTTTCATTAGAGGAAGGTGAATCTTTGGTGTCCCAATGCCTGTAATATCTTATCTTCAATTACAGGCAAAAGAGTATTAATAATAGTATTTATATATATATTTGAAACATTTAATGTTACGACTTCTTGAATTTCAGATCCATTTCCTTCCTCCCTTGTCACCCATTCCTTCTTGGGATATAAGTAATTCAGTATATGTTGTACATGTCTAGCTATGCAAAACATTATCATAGTAGATATATTGTACAAGGCTGCTTATAATTCCCTCCCACTCATCCCACCCCCCACCTGGTCCATTCCCTACATGATCCTGTCCCTCTTCTATAGTGGGTACTTCCAACCTCCCCTCACCCCAAGGATGCCCTCCCATCCATCATCTCTCCTCTCATCCCCCTTCCCCCTATCCTGCTGCAGGTTGAGATATCCCATTTAGTATGTATGTCATTTTCTCCCTGAACCAAATTCAATGTGAATGTGGTTTTGCCTTTTTAGCCTTCCTTATTCTCCCCCTCCTTTGCACCCACTTCCCCTACATGAGATAGTTTACCCTACCATGTCTCTCCCCATCTCCTCTTGCCACTTTCCTCTCTCACCTCATAATTTCATCCCTTGAGTATTCTCCCTTCCCAACAAATTCAACCTATGCCCTCTATCCATATATAACTGTAACCATATACACACACATTCACATATGTATTCATATGACCACACCCCCTTCTTCCATTATTTTCATAGTGAGAAAGATATCATCAGTCACAGTTATTGCTTTTCCATATAGGAATGTAAATAGTTCAACTTTGATAAGTTCCTTTTGATTTCTTTTCCCTGATTACCTTCTCAGGCATCTCTTGCTTCTTGTGTCTGGATGTCAAATTTTCTATTCAATTCTGGTTTTTTCCTCAAGAATGCTTGAAAGTCCTCTATTCCACTGAATGACCATATTTTCCCCTGAAACAAAATACTCAGTTTTGCTGGGTAGGTGACCCTTGGGTTCATTCCCAGTTCTTTTGCCCTCTGGAATATCATATTCCATGCCCTTCGATCCCTCAGTGTAGAAGCTGCCAGGTCCTGGGCTATTCTGATTGTGTTTCCACAATATTGAAATTGTTTCTTCCTGGTGCTTGTAGTATTTTCTCCTTGATCTGGGGATTCTGGAACCTGGCTATAATATTCCTGGGAGTTTTCTTTTTGGGATCTTTTTCAGGAGGTGATCGTGGATTCTTTCAACCTCTATTTTGCCCTCTGGATCTAAAACATCAGGGCAGTTTTCCTTGAGAATTTCTTGAAGGGTGATTTCTAGGTTCTTTCTTTGATCATGGCTTTCAGGTAGTCCAATAATTTTTAAATTGTCTCTCCTGGATCTATTTTCCAGGTCAGTGGTTTTTCCCATGAGATATTTCACATTGCCTTCTATTCTTTCATTTGTTTGGATCTGCTTAACAGCATCTTGATTTCTCATAAAGTCATTAGCTTCCATTTGCTCCAGTCTAACTCTGAAGGAATGTCTCCTCAGTGAACTTTTGAGATTCTTTTCCATCTGGCAAATTCGACTTTTTAAGGCATTCTTCTCCTCATTGCCCTTTTGGCTCCTTTGCCATTTGAGCTAGTCTATTTTTTAAGGTGTTGTTTTCCTCAGTCAGGCTGTTGACCCTCATTTCATACTTTTCCTGCATCCTTCTCATTTCTCTTTCTAATTTTTCCTCCACTTCTCTTATTTGATTTTTAAAGTCCTTCTTAAGGTCCTCTATGGCCTGCAACCCACTCATGTTTTCCCCTGGGGCTTTTGGAGCAGGACTTCTGACCTCACAGTCCTTTTCCGCTCTATGCCCCCAAAATAGGAGTCTAGGGTTGCATTTTTCTGTTTCCTTTGCCTTGGCATGTTGCCACTTAATTACTTGACTTTTGGGCTTGTTGCCACACTATGGCTTTAAGGCCAGCTAGAGGAATTTTCGTCCCGAACGTGTGGGGGGCAACTTCCGTTTCTGGCAAGCTGTAAACCCACCCACGACTTCCACCCTAGATCACAATCCAGATCCAGGGAGGTTAAAGCAAGAGCGATTACCCCCCAAGACTGATCGCTGGATCTCCCCACGATTTGTAGGCTGGGAGCCGGAAATGCCTCTGAAAACTACAAAATGGCGTGTCTCCTCAGGGGCTTCTAGCCCCCAGGGGAGGGAGCTGACGCATTTCCCAAGCAGGTCCCAAAGTCCATAGGACACTAACCTCTTACTTTGTCCTAGGCAAGTCTATGTTGATAATTCTGGAATCTCCCACAGTTCCTGGTGTTCTGGGGTTCCTCCAGCCGGCTGCTGGCCCTGCCGCCCTGGGGCTAAAACCTCGGCTCACGTGGACCTGGGCTCGGCTCGGCTCCCTGCTCTGCGCTCTGCCGGCTCCCAGACCTGCCTGTCCTTCCTGCAGGGTGCTGGGCTGTCCTCAGCGGGAGGTTAGCTTCTCTGTGTCGTTCTGTGGGTGCTGGGGCTCCAGAAGTTTTTCAGAGTCCTTTTTTACATAGTTTGTGGAGAATCTGGGGGCAGAGAGGCTTGGAAGAGCTGTTTCTACTCCGCCATCTTGGCTCCGCCCCACATAATGCATTTCTTTGGATCAAATTTTATCTGTTTTATCACTTAACAAGCCTTTATTTCTTTGACTCCTACTTCTCCCCACCCACTGGAAAAAAAAGAAAGAATATCAAAACCCCAGTAACAAATATGCACAGCCAACCAAAGCAAATTCCCATATTAGACACATCCCAAAAATGTGTCCCATTTTGCATATTTAGTCCAACACTTCTCTTTCAGAAAATGGGTAGTATTCATCACTGGTCCTCTAGAATCACGGTAGATCTGTTGACCAACGTTCTTAAGGTTTTGAAAACTGGTTTGTTTGTTTTTTTAAAATGATGGTATTATATAAATCATTCTGGTTCTGTGTGTCTCACTCTACATCAATTCTTATACAAATCTTCCCAGATGACTCTGGAGTCATACCTTCAACAGTTCTTTCTAAACAATAGAATTCCATTCATTCATATGCCACAATTTGTTCAGCTACTCCCCAGTTGATGAGTACCATATTGGTTTCCATTTCATAGCCAAAACAAAAAAGAAACACCATAAATATTCTTGTGCAGCTGAATCCTTTTCCTCTCTTTGAGGTATAGACCTAGGAATGATATAGCTGGATGCGAGGGTATGCAGGATCAATTCAAAACTCCACCAACAGAATATTGATATGCCTGTTTTTTCACAGCCCCATCAAAATTAATTAGTTTCCTATTTTGTCAGATTTGCCAATCTGATGGTCGTGAAGTGGAACTTCAGTGTTCTTTTACTTGCATTTCCATAATTTTTAGTAATTTGAGGCATTTTTTTGTATAGGTTATAGAAAGCTTGTATTTCTTCCCTTAACTTTCTTGGCCATTTATACATGATACATTTTTGAGGGACTGTATGTTTATAGTCCAAGTTTTAATTATCATCTCTTGTATATAAATTTCTAAGTAATGTTTATGTTATCAGGAAAAAAAACCTGAGTCTTGTTTAGTTTATTTAAGCCCATTTCCCTACAAATGTAACCTTCTTTGCTTGGTTCAGTAATAATCTATGGAAATGAATTCCCTGTAATCTGTGTATGAAATGTCCAGAACACTATCCACGTGGTGGAAATTTTGAGGGTTGTTTTCAGAAATGGTTCCTTTTGTGGATGGCAAAATGAGAATATGATTTTCAATTGAATCATCCAGAGTGGTTCCTATTAACCTTCTGGGGAGGAACATAGTGAGAATGAAAAACATTCCCAAGGCTTCAGCTCTTCATGAGATCTCTAAAACAATTGTTGAAAAGAAATTGAGTTGAGAAAACATCAGCCAGTTATAAAAATTTAATCGGATACTCATTTCAGTTTGCCTTCCAAGCCCAAGTGAACATCCCTTTTCCCCATGAGGACTGAAGATGAATTTCTATAATGTCCTTTGCAATTTAGTGGGATGTTTCTCTACAGAAGGTATATGTCAAAGGATTTATAATGGTTTGTTATCTAAAGACGTATTATATTTTATACTCTGCATGTGTATAAGAGGAAATAGTTATAAAGTTCTCATTCAATTCCATACCCATCCAATTATTTTTGTTACTGATTAGGAAAAAAATGTGGGGCATGATTATAGATATAGAGCTGGAAAGGACCTCAGAGGTCATCTAGTCCAGTCCCTTCATTGTATACATGAGGAGACTGAAGCTCAGAGAGGTTAGATTACTTGGCCAATGTCACTTAGACGAAAATTGTCAGCAGCAGATTTGAAATCATGTCTTCTGATTCCAGATCCAGAATTCCTTTCATTATTCCATGCCACCTCCCATAATACTATGCTGTTTTATCTGTTGTTGGACCAACTCTAAGGGAAGATGGAAAATGTTGTAAGGAGAGGAAAACATGTTTAATTAAATATTATAATGTTTATAATATTAATAACTCATCAATACTTTTATTAATATATAATAAATTACATGCATATATTATAATTATATAATTAGAAATAACACAATTATATTTATATTTGTTTTCAATATAATTTTATAATGTAAATAAAAAGTAATTAATGATTGATAATAATTTAATAACAATATTTAATAAAATATTAAAAATCATGATTGGAACAGGAGGGAAACCAAGTAGAGCTTTTGGTTTTGTTTTTTGTCTAGTACAATCCCTCTCCCCTCAGTTTGGAGGGTGGACTTCCTTCTCTCATACCCATTATATTTTATATACTGATACAGTCATTCATGCCTATGACCTAAGGTTTCTCTATTTTGATCTCTATCCCTCTATCCCCCTTCTTTGGTCATCCACCTTTCTTTCTAAAACAACCCAGGGATATATATTCACTCCCCCACACACATCATTCAGGTAAGTAGTATAAGGATAATTCTCATTAACAAACCTCTCCTCACTGCTTTTCCCTGTTGGACATAAGCCTATATGAAAGGGGAAGAAGAAAGTTTAGAGTTCAGACTCTCACATACAATTCCTCTTGAAATGACTTGCCCAAGGTCACATAGGCAGAAAGCTGCAAAGTTCAAGTTCTTTAACTACAAAACTCCCTTCTCTCCCCCCGCCCCCACATTGCCTTCTTTACTCCCTGTATGATTCATTTTGGAGGAACCATATATCTGCAATACAAGTTTTCATTATGATCATTTGCATTTGACTGTGGTTTAGTTATTTAAACATAATTCCCTACAAATATGTCACTATCTACTTGTTTAAGTAGTGCTAACTTAGGATAGGGGTTATACCTGTCATTTCATCAGTGTAGGAGGTCCATGGTGAGGAAATTCCTTCTACTCATGTAGATCAGGATGATTCTTCAATTTATAATCTGAAAGAGAATTTAAGGGACTTGCCCAGGGTCATAGCCAGTATCTGGCAAAGGTAAGACTTGAACATGGATCTTCCTGACTCGAAGTCTGACTCTAGCACTATTGATACTATGCTGTCTCTTGCTTTAGTAATGACCTGTGGAATATTTCTTAGATGGGGGCTCATAGTGTTACATCTCTTCTGGAGCTACTGAAGATGGAGCAAGCTGAGATGGGAGTGTCTCCAGAAAGACACTTACTATCACTTCCCTTGAGGATCTAAGGGAAACCATGAAGGCTGGATTAATAATCCAGCTTTTTAGTGCTGTTGCTTATAGGCCCCTGTCCAGTGTGGCTCTCACCAATTATCAATTAGTCAGCTAGAACTAATTAGCTTTGGGAAACCATTATTTACTGTGAGGTTGTAGGGCAACAAGAGTCAGTATAAAAACATTCCTTCCCCTGAATTCTGTGATGTTCTCCCCTCGTACACACAAGTCTCTCAGAGTGGGCTTGAGTTTGGAGAGCAAAGGGGCAATTCACACAATTTCTTGGGGGAGTCCCATGAAGTTCTCTCTCTTTTTATACTCTCTGCTGAGCTCTGAAGGTTGTGATCAGTACCATTCTAGACTTCTGAGGCTCTTTCCATGCATGTCCTCTTTGTTCTTGGCTTCCAGCAAAGATTATAGGCAAACACTGTGGTAAGCCCTAGAGGTACAAAAAAACCCCCTTTGAACTTGTTCCTGTCTTCAAGGAGCTCTCATTCTTTGTGATTCAGTCATTTCAGTTGTTTCCGACTCTTTGTGACCCCATTTAGGTGTTTTTTTTCTGGCAAAGATACAGGAGTGGTTCGCCATTTTCTTGTCCAGCTCATTTTACAGATGAGGAAACTGAGGCAAACAAGGTTAAATGACTTGTTTAAGGTCATACAGCTAGTAAGTGTCTAAGGCCAGATTTGAACTTAGGAAAATGAGTCTTTCTGAATTCAGGCCTGCTAGTTGGCCACCTAGCTTTATTTTAATGAAGGAAAAAAGAATGGGAAAACTAGGTATATACATTACATATACATACACATATAGCTATCTATAGCTATAGTTATATATCTATAGCTATATCAATTTCTCTGTCTGTCTGTCTTAGACAGGAACTGATCTCAGAGAAAAAGAAACTATTCACTGGGAACGTAAGGAAAAGTCTTCTCCAGAAGGTAGATTTGGAGATGAAATGTGTGATAAGTCAGGGAAACTTCGAGGCATAGGTGAAAAGGGAGATGTCATATAGGGTTGTAGGGCAGTCATTTCTAAGGCATGAAAATGGGAGATGGAGTGTTGTGTTTGAGAAACAAGTAAACCAAGTCAAATGACTTGTCCAAGGCTTTAGAGTCTGTGTACATTAGAAGTGGTATCTGAACCCAGGTTCTTCTGATTCTGGGGTCATATCCCTGTCCACTATGCTGTCTCATGGAAAGTACCTTAGAGGTCATTTCTTCCAATTCCTTTATTTTCTAGATGAGGAATAGATCCAGAGGGGTTAAGATGTTTGTCCGGGATCAATCAATCAATAGTGCCATGCTAGGTACTTGGGATACAAATACAAAGAATGAAGCAATCTCTGTTCACAATGAGTTTATATTCTAGTGAATTATGCACACATTAAGTGGACAATCATATTATTTTCATCAACAGAGCTTGTCATTAGTCTAAAGAGAAAAATAATCCCCTAAAACTATTACTTACTATTAGGTAAAAGCAGAAACTTCCCAGATAGATGGAGAAGCTTCTGTACAGAGAATTGCAAATGTTGGGATGGAGACACTGAGGAGAAGTTGTGGGACTACAAGACTGCCCTTGCATGTAGCCTCTGCACATGTACTACTCTGGATCTCTGAAGAAAAACAAGTTACTCCTCTCTATATGCCAACATTTTTGAAATTCCATGATTTGCAATTAGTTATTTGAGTTAGGGGTATCCACATGCATCTTCTGAAAATAGTGTAAAAATGCTGGGGAGAATAGCACACTAAATATCAACACTTTAGCATGAGTTGTTTTTTCTGTAGCCAAACCTGCCTTGGGCAAAAGATCCCTGACTACTTTGGGATCACACAGGTGCCTGAAGCCGGGCAGGAAAGGGAGATGGTGATAGCACTTTGCCTCCACTATTTTGTCTAGGATCCTACCTGGAGGACTTAGAGCTTAGCTCATTGCCTGGCATGTAGTAAGAATTTAATAGATGCTTGTTGACTTAGAATTTTAGACACTTGGGGGAGCGGGGCCCTTCTTTTTCTGATTTCAGAGAATTATACCTGTCCACTCTCTACCTTCTGACTTGGAAAGTCCCTAATCTTCCCTCCAATTAGAAATTAGAGGGGAGGCTAGGTGGTGCAGTGAATAGAGCATTGGCCCTAGAGTCAGGAGGACCTAAGTTCAAATCTGGTCTCAGACACTTAGCACTTGCCAGCTGTATGACCTTGGGCAAGTAACTTAATCCAATATGCCCTGCCTTCCCCCCTCCAAAAAGCAAAGAGAGAGAGAGAGAGAGAGAGAGAGAGAGAGAGAGAGAGAGAGAGAGAGAGAGGAGAAGAAGAAGAAGAAGAAGAAGAAGAGGAAGAAGAAGAAGAAGAAGAAGAAGAAGAAGAAGAAGAAGAAGAAGAAGAAGAAGAAGGAGGAGGAGGAGGAGGAGGAGGAGGAGGAGGAGGAGGAGGAGGAGGAGAAGGAGAAGAAGAAGAAGGAGAAGAAGAAGAAGAAATCAGATTACTTAATTTTGTATCCTGGTTAATTACTTTCTTTTAATTCGTTTAATAATTATTTTTCTTTTAATTAATTGGTCTTATTTGGTTCATTGTTTTTAAGTATAAAAATCTATCTCCCTCTGTGTTCGGGGGTCCAGTGACAAAGCTGAGGGTCCTAGAACTGATTTGTTATATGATGGACACACATTGCTTAATAAATTGATTTGCTAGGAAGCTTGAACTTTTGTTTCATCTCTCATCTGCCACAAGAAATATAAGCTGAATGACAACTATGCATCAGACATCGGCAGGAATATCTGGCACTCTAGTACTACCCCTCCATCAATACCCACTTTAATAGGGTTTTGCTTTGTCCTTTCCTTCCAAAATACTTAAATGTCCAGGGGTCATGGGCCTTGAATAAATAAGCTCACAGGGGTGAAATCTGGGATTATAAACACTGGCAATACAACCACAGGCTAAAAACAGTACCTGCACTTGAGGAATTCATTTGAATGGAGCACACAAAATGAAAATAACTAGGTACATACCCTCAAGATATACACTCAGTAAATGGAAAGAATCTGAAAGAGAAGGGAAATGATACCCGATGGGTGGAGGAAAGGCATCATGGTGTGGCTGGGATTTGAGTTGAATCTTGAAGGAAGTCAAGGATCCTGAGAGGTAGAGGTGAGCATATTAGGCAGAGGGAAAGGCCAGAAAGGGGGTGGTAGAGTCGTGTTTGAGGAATTGTGCTTAGGTCAGTATTGCTGAAACATAGAGGGCAGGGAGGAGAGTAAGTTCTAAGAAGACTGGAAAGGTAGGAAGGGATCAGGTTACAAAATGCTTCAAATACTAAACAGAAGATTTTGTATTTGATCCTGGACGTAATAGGGAGCCACTGGAGGTCATTGAGTAGTAGTGACATAGTAAGACATATATTTTAGGAAATGTACTTTGGCAGCTGAGTAGGGGATGGATGGAATGATGTGGGACTTGAGGTAGGGAGACTAATTAGAAGGTGACTACGAGAGAATGAGGGACTAAAGTAGGATTTGGTTGCATAGTAGGAAGGACAAGACATGTAAGAGAGATATAAAGGTAGAAGTAAAATTTGGCAATGGATAGGATAGAGATGATAATTGAGCCTATGAAAACTTATCAGATCACCTGGTGATAAAGAATAGAGAGAGAAGAGAGTTGGGTCCAGGGCAGAACCTTTGAAGACAACCATGGTTAGTGGGAATAGCATGGATGAAGAACTCACAAAGCAGAATGAGAAAGAATGGTCAGATAGATGGGAGAATCAGGAGAGATCAGCATCAGGAAAGCCCTAATGAGAGAACAATATCCAGGAGGAAAAGGTGATCAATAGTATCAAATGCTGCAGGGTCAAATAGGATCAGGATTGAGAAATCACCATTGGTTTTGACTATCAACAGATCATTGGTAACTTCAGGGAGAGCAGGGTCAATTGAATGATGGGGTCAGAAGTCAGATCAAGAAAGTAGCCAGAGGTGCGGCTAGGTCACCAATGAATAGAGCCCTGGAGTCAGGACCACCTGAGTTCAAATCTGGCCTCAGGCACTTGAAACAATTACTAGCCCTGTGACTTTGGGCAAGTCACTTAACCCCAACTGCCCTACAAAAAGAAAAAAAAAAGGAGCCAGGGATTAGAAAAGAATGAGAGGAGAAAAAGTGGAAACACCTACTGGATATAGCTGGGAGTTTGGCTGCTAAGACTTTAGGGCCAGTGCTCTATTCACTGCACCACCTAGCCTCCCCTCTGATTTCTAATTGGAGGAAAGATTAGGAACTTTCCAAGTCAGAAGGTAGGGAGTGGACAGGTATAATTCCCTGAAATCAGAAAAAGAAGGGTCTTATTTCCCCAAGTGTCTAAAATTCTAAGTCAACAACTTAAGAAATCGGAGCATAGTTAGTGGACATAGTAGGATAAAAATGAAGGGTTCATCTTTTTATTTATTTGTTTATTGGCTCATTTATTTATTACAGATATGGGAGTCACAAGGATGTCTGTAAGCATTAGAGAAAGACCTAGCAGATAAGGAGAAATTTAAAATGGAATGAGGATGGAAGTGGGGACAATCTATTGGAGAAGATGGGAGGGAATGGGATTAACAGCAAATGTAGAGGTTAAATAATTTGCTCTAAATCTCCCAGTTAATAAGTAGTGACAGGATTTATACTTTGGGCCTCTGACTCCAAGTTTGCTGTGTTTCTGCTCCAAATCACATATTTAAGCTTTTCATGGAAATATTGAAGTTGCCATAGTTTCAAAAGAGCCAATCGATAACTGGGACAGTTCTAGTTGGAATCCTTTCATCTTCGTTTCAATAGTTCCACTAAATGGGGTGGGAGTGGGGTGTCTGGCTACTAGGCCCCTACTTTCCCCTTCTGTCTTCTTAATGACACTGTCTGACTATACCCCATTCCCTCATTCTACTGCCTTGCTTTTCCTGCTAGAAAGGTTGGCTATTTGAATGTTGACAAGTATGCAGTCTCCATTTGGTATGGGAGTGGTGATTCACACTATAGAAAAGTCAGATAGATGCTGGATTTGTGGTTTCCTGCAACAATATACTTTGAGTCCTTCACCTCCCCCAAGTCAACATGGTACATTTTGAAGGGGATATCTTTTCTAAGAGGCAGTTTAGAGCAGTCGATAGAGTTGACCTTGAAGGAAGGAAGACTGAGTTTTGAATCCTTTATCAATTGCTTACTAGCTATGTGACCCTAAACAAGTCACTTGAGTTCTTAGAGTTTACTCATCTATAAAATGGTGTGGTTGGACTTCATGGGTCTCTAAAGTCTATTGTGGAACTAAATTTTTGGTGCTATAGCAATAATGATGTCTCTGACACATACTGTCTGTGTGATGGTGGGCAAGTCCCTTGTAACCTCTCAGCTGACTCTAAGGCCATAAGTAGCCACACTATGGCTACGTTGATCTGCACTGGTAAAGGGAATTTTCTCATCAGAAGTTCCTCGTACCAATGAAATCACAAATCTGCCTAAAAAATGAGCACATTTCCTCTGGAAAAGATAATCCCTAAACTAGTACTTTTCTGTCTAAAATAGAAAGTGAAAATTCCCTATTTTTTATCAAAATAGATTTAAAATGATTTTTAAAAAGGTAGATACAAAAGACTAAGACATCAAAACCATCAACCAGTCATATTGTACAGGTTGAAAGAATCCCAATCATTTTATTCATTCTCCTGGGAACTTGTGGAGTCAAAGACTTTAAGGTCTTAAATAATCCTCCCAAAGAAGAGAAGCCACAGCCCAGTTCTCAGACTTTGTGATCTGCTCACCCGGGTAGAACAGTGTTTGGTATTTTATTTTCTTTTAAAAACTATAGTCACTTTAAGTGAGAGACTATTGGCAGGAGACCCAATGTCTGTTACAACACATCACCAGACTGGAGACTCGGTACATGGGTGCATGCCCTCACACACACATGCATACACATACACAGGCACACATGCACACACACAGCCCTTTGTCTTCCCCCCCCCCCCGCTTTTGGTTGGTTATTATTGCATTGTCTTACTGCTACTTTTCATTTTGGTTTCTTTATTCAACCACACTGAGGAAAGAAATATTGCAGTGACCTAATGAGCTCTAGATTTTCCATGATGATGAAGGGGAGCAGTGTCACATATGAAATGATTTACTTCAACTTTTTATTAAGCACCTATAGTATACAGAGCACCATGTTAGGCACTGGGAATAGAAAGATGAAAAATTATGTCATTTCTGTCACCAAGGAATGTATAATCTAATAATAGTAATAATTAGCATTTATGTAGAACTTTAAAGCTGGCAAAGCATTCTCTATAGAGTATCTTATTTGATCCTCACAATTGTGAGATAGGTGCTATTATTACACCCCTTTGATTGTTGAGGAAGCTGGTGACTAGCACATAGCAACTGTCTGAGGCAAGAGTGTAACTCAGATCTTCCCTAACCTAAGTCTAGCATGCAGTAAGAATAAAGGTGTGTGTGTGTGTGTGTGTGTGTGTGTGTGTGTGTGTGTGTGTGTGTGTGTGTGTGAGGGAGGATGGCGGCTAAGTGGTGCAGTGAATAGATCACCAGCCCCGGAGTCAGGAGGACCAGAGTTCAAATCTTGCCTCAGACACTTAACACCTACTAGCCATGTTACCTTGGACAAGTCACTTAACCCCAATTGCCCTCCTTTCCCCCCTCCAAAAACAACAATAATGCAACAACAAAAAGAATAAAGGGAGGAGGAGGAATGTTTGAATAAAGATAGTACAGGGTAGAATCTGATTGGGTAAAGACACACAAAAAAAATATTCTAAGAAAACTTGAGGAGGAAAAAATTATTTTCATCTAGAGAGATCAGGGAAGTTTTGAATGAGTAAGAGGCACCTGAGCTAGTCTTCAAAGGACTTTCTCCTCCATTAAACTGTGAACTTCCTGAGAACAGGGACTATATTTTTTTTCTTTTTTTTAAATCCCCAGCTCTTAGTAAAGAGCCTGGCATAGAGCAGGCACTTAATGCCTATTGACTGACTGATTAAAAGAATAGAATGATTTCATTAGGTAGAGAAGAGGAAGAAATTCACTCCAGGTATGGAGGTGACAAGTGGAACAAGACTGGGAAATAATAATTAGTCTAGTTTGGTTAGAATATACAGCATAGCAGTTGTTCTATGACTAGTGTTTATACAGCATTTACTAAGTGCTATATAAAATGTCAAATGACTTGCTCAGGGTCACACAGCTAATAAGTGTCAAGGCCACATGGAAACTCAGGTCTTCCAAACTCCAGGCCCAGCATTAGCCACCAGTTGCCTCAAGAAGTAGAAAATGGAATGAAACAAGGTTGGAAAGGCAAATGAGGCATATTCTGGTGGACTAATGCCAGCTAAAGGGTAATTGTGCAATGGGGAATCTCAGAAGGTTTTTGAGCACTACAGGAACAATGGTCAGCTCTGAGCAACATCTGTCTAGATTCTGCTTTTGAACATATATTTGAATATTTATAAGAACAACAATAACAGTTATCTAGGACTCCAAGGTTTTTGAAGTACTTTGCATGCATTATGTCATTTGATCTTTTCAACAAGTCTTGATCTCTGCCAAAATGAAGAAAAATATCTGGTGTGTCACAAGGATTTAAATATGAGTTGGGTGCTTACTTTCTGAGAAAATAGCAAAATATTCCAGAAAAAAATTGTATTGAAAAAAAGAGAGAGAATGGAGGTTCAAATACAAAGAAAAATGCCCCTTAGTTTATGATTCTCATTGTGTTACACTAAGTGGTAACATCCATTCACTCATTCATTCAGCTATGCATCATATAGTCATTCAAAAAGCATTTATTAAGCAACTTTTACATGCTGAGCTCTGTGCCAGGTAGGGCAGCTTGGTGTCACATGGATAGAGTGCTGGGTCTAGAGTCAGGTGGAGTCACATCTGGCCTCAGCCCCTTACTAGCTGTATGACCCTGGGCAAGTCACTTAACCTTGTTTGCCTTAGTTTTTTCATCTCTAAAATGGGCTAGAAAAGAAAATGGCAAGCCACTCCTGTTAATTTGTCAAGAAAACCCAAAACAGGGTCATGAAAAGTCAGACACAACTGAAAAATGACTACACAACAGCTATGCTAGGCTCTAAGAACATAAAAAATACAAAATCATTCCTGCCTCATGGAACCTACTTTCTATGGGTAGCCAGGTGGTCTGTGAAAGGAGGAAAAAACAACATGTACCTGGAAAAATAAATACCAAATATAATATATACAAAGCAATTACAGCAACTTATGGAAGGGGGAAGAATCAAGATAGGCTTCTTGTAGGAGGTGGTACTTAAGATGAACTTTGAAGGAAGTTAGCAATTCTAAGAGATGGAGGCAGGTGGATGAGACAGGAATGCCTTAGGTACTGTAGTGGATAAAAGAGCTGGGATTGGAATCAGGAAGACTTGAGTTCAAATTCTACCTTAGGTACTTCCTAAAGGGCCTAGGCATTTAACTTCTATCAGCCTCAGTTTCCTTAATTGTAAATGGGATTGTGGTCAAGGTTCTCTAAGGTTCTTTTCAGTGCTGAATCAAAAATTTTATCACTTTAGGAGTGCATTCCAGCCATGAGAGAGAACCCCCCCCCCATTACTGGATTTTAAGAGGCTCAACAAAAACTCTTGTTCGCTGATGACTGCTTGTAACAACTGTGTGAAGCATTACTGAGCAGGCTTCAGGTAAGTATGAACAGAAGGAAAGAGAAGTGGTTTTGTTGTTTTGCTTTTACTCTGCATGCAGTAAGAATAGGGTTTTTTTCCCCCTTACCCTGGGAACCAACTGGAAGGAATGGTGCAGAATAAAACCCTGAAGAGAAAAGTGCTTCTGTGGTATTTTTAGAATATGCTTAAAATTGGCTCCAGTTCAGTGTATTTTTGTTTCCTTCAAGGTCTGGAAAAGATGTTTTACTTTGCCAGCTTGAAAACCTCAGTCCCACAGGAGCATAGACTTAGATGCACAAAAGCCTGTACTCACAATCCTCCATTTCTTTTGTGGGCTTTAGTTCCGCTGCCTCCCTTTTCTTAACTGGTTCATGCCCGGAGGTATCTGGGATAATTTTGTTCTAAGCCCTGAAAACCATTCTGTGATGTTGAGATATGGACTTGAAGGATCGATAGGTGGTGGTATTGAGACATAGTACGCATCATTTCCCACATCACTTTGTTTCTAGTGGCTGCTACTATGTCTAGAAAAGAGAAAGCATCTGGCTGACTTTTAAGTACTATGTAAATGTCAGAGTGGAAAGGTAGGTGGCACAGTGGATAGAGTGGCAGGTCAGGAATCAGAAAGACCCGAGTTCAAATACGATCTCAGACACTTAGGAGCTGTATGACTCTGGGCAAGTCATTAACTCTGTTTGCTTCAGTCTCCTCATCTATAAAATGAGCTAGGAAATGGCAAACCACTCCAGTATCTTTGCGAAGAAAACCCCAAATGGGATCACAGAAAGTCAGATATACCTGAAAAACAGCTGAACAACTGAAAGTGTCAAAGTAGCAGAAGCCATTGGTGATTTTTTTTTGTTGTTGTTCAGGACCTAGAGCTTCACTGTGGGATATGAAAGTCCCAGTGAGGAAATTCTTTGTACCTATTCAGGTTTGCAGTTATTGGAGATTTACCTAGGGCTCTGAGGATGAAGTCACTTGCCTAGGGTCATAGAGCCAGAAAGGTTGGAGTCAGACTTGAACTCAAGTCTTTCTAAATCTTAGACGATGTAACCATCCAACATGCACGTTGTCTATCAGTGACATTGTAGCTTTTGTTGTTCCTATTTTTCTTGTCTTATATTCAAGAAGGAAAGAGGGAGAGGGAAAGGGAGAGGAATAGGGAGAGGGAGAAGGGAACAGAGGAAGAGGGGGACAGGGATCATTTTTTAAAAGATTTTACTATGTACAAAGGAACTGTATTAAGCATTGTTGATACAAAATAAACAACACAATCCCTGCCGTCAAGGAACTTAGAAGGCTGGCAGTGTTGGAGGGGAGACTTGAGAGTACATGCAACAAGAATGTGGTGATGGCCCAGAAGTGGCATGGAAACTTGACTCCCTACAAGATAAGGCAAAAAGTCACTTATTGGAGTTTAAAATAGTTTATGGGGCAGAGTCCAAAGTCTTTCCCAGAGGAGGCTAGGATGATGGAGTGGGAGACATAGGTGTGGAGATGGAAAGGGAATATCATGGGGGTCTCATTCTGGGCAAGATAAGATAAAAGTTCACTCTTTAGAGCCTAGGGTAGTTCCAAGGGTAATGTCTAAGATTTCTGTGGCAAGGATGTGGGGATGATGGCTGGATTGGAGACAGCATAAGGTGGAGATATATTGGGTTTGAAAAAAAAAAGTAACCAAAAAGCCAACATGTTAAAATATACAATTAAACACCAAAACAGAAATGCAGAAAATAAACAATTAACAAAATTGAAAGAAAAAAGAATCCATTTCTTATTTTAATTAAAAATAAGAAAGAAGAAAACTAAATAATGAATATCTAAAAGAAGAAAGGAGAATTCACAACAAATGAAGAAATAAAGGATATAGTTAGGATCTGTTTTACTTAACTATATGTCAAAAAATTCAACAATTTAAAAGACCAGATGAATATTAAAAATACAATTAAACACCTAGATTAACAGAAGAAATAAAAGATTTTTTTGAAGTAATTCTACTTCAAAAAAATAAATTAAAGAAGTTGTAAGTGAACTCCAAAGGGAAAAATTCCTGGGACCAGATAGAGTCCCAAGAAAACTCTTTCAAATATTCAAAGAAAAATGAATTCCAATGTTACACAAACTATTTGCTAAAAAGAAAGAAAAAGAAAAAGAAGGAATACTATCAAATTTCTTCTATGAAAAAAATATGGTTTTGATACCTAATCAAGAGACAAAGTAGAGAAAGTAAACTCTAGACTAATATTTCTAATGAACACTGATGAAAAATATTAAATAAAATATTATTAGAGTCTATAGCAATATGCTATAGAGGTTACACATTATGACCAGGTTGGATTTATACCAGGGATGAAAAGTTGGTTTAATAATACGAAAACTATGACCATAATTGATCACATGAATAAGGAGGACAAAAATCACGTGTTTGTCAGTAGATGCAGAAAGAGCTTTTGACAAAATACATTAACCATTTCAGTAAAAAATATTAGAAAACATAGGAACAAATTAATCTTTCCATAAAACCCAGAACCAACACTATATGTAATGTGGATTGAGTCTTTTCCAGTAAGATCAGTGGTGAATAAAGCATATCTATTGTTACCACATCTTCTTGATATGGTGCTAGAAATGCTGGCTATTTTAATAAGACAAAAAAAATTAAGGGAATAAACATAGACAAAGAAGAAATAAAATTATCTTTTACCACATGATATAGTGGTGTATGTACTTAGAGAACCCTAGAGAGTCAATTACAATTAATTGAAACAATTAATAACTTCAGCAAAGTTGCATGAAATAAAATAAATCCATATAAATCAGCACTATTTCTTTATATTACTAATAAAACCCAGCAGGAAGGAATGGAAAGAGAAATTTCATTTAAAATAATTATCAAATGTATAAAATACTTGGAATTCAAACTGCTTAGACACACAGATGTTTATGAATACAATTATAAGACACCATGTATGGAAATAGAAAACTAAATAATCTGAAAAAATACCATTTATTGCTCATGAGTAGGTTGAGTCAATATAATAAAAATGACAGTACTGCTTGAATTAATTTATTTAATGCCTTATCAAGCAAAGTGCCAATCTGAAATTACTTTATAGAACTTGAAAAATAATAAAAATTAATTAAAGGCACAAAAGTTCAAGAATTACAAGAACAATAATGAAAAAAAAGTGAGAAGGAAGAAAGCCTAGTAGTACCAGATCTCAAACTTTATTACAAAGAAGTAATCGTGAAAACAATTTGATACTAGTTAAAAAATATAGTGGAACAGATTAGCTATACAACACACAGAAACAAACAAACCTAACAACCCAGTGTTCAATAAGCCCAAAGATCCCATAGCTGTATATAGCAGCAACCACACTAGTGTACCCAGGATGGCTGCTAGCACAGGTTCTTAGATCTGCTCTACTAGGAAAGACAGCTGTTTAAGGGGTCAACAATCTTTTTTAATTACATTCACTAGTTCAGGGGAAAAGTCAGCAACTGAACTTCAGAGAAAATATAAGCAGAGAAATAAAGACCAACAGACAGGGCTCTGACTGCCTGAATCAAAGTAATATTGCTATACATTTTACATATATCCCTGGATGGAGAAAGTCTTTACATCTGAGCAGTTGGAGAGCTCTGAACATATGCCACTCAGAATCTCAACCAGGGAATCACAAGATCCTTCTTATAGGCAAGCCCCAAAAGCAAAATACCAACTCAGAGTATATATACACTTCTCAGATTCAGAAGGCATCACTGCCACCCTTACTCAGTGCCTAATTAGAAATTAGCAAAAGGTGTGAAAGCCTCCCTACAAGCAAGCCTCCCCTAAGCAAGATTCTTTTAATGGCTCCACATGAGGCCTACTGATGGGCAGGGAAGATCTTATATCCCATTAACATTACACTAGGGCAAAAACTATTAGGAAACTGGACAGCAGTATGGTAGAAACTATATTTTGGCCTATACCTCACACCATATACCAAAATAAGCTCTCCATGGATACATGACCTAGATATAAAAGTTATGTCACAAGCAAATTAGAGAAATGAGATATGTTTCTGATCTATGTATGGGGAAGAGTTAGAGAATAAACAAGGGATCGAGAGATTCATAGAAGATAAAATGGAAAATTTTTATTATTCTGAATTATTCCAAATAGCATAATTCCAATCAATACATTTATTGATTAACAGGGTATGATTTTTAAAAATAATATTGTATTGATCCCTCTAAAAAGATTCTACCATATTTGACTCCATATATACCATGATTTAGAAGAAGCAACAAAATTGTTTGTTGCCTTGGATCCCATGCTCTGCCTAACTCCTCCTTGATTCATTTATTATTTGGGACTCAGAGCTTGACCCCAGCTCTTTCTCCAAATTGCCTAATACATTGAAACAGATTTAAAAGTAAATAATTACCATTTTAGTTGATTTCCCCTATGGAATCATATCAAACTGATTAATACCTATTGGAAGAAAATAGGGGTCCAATTAATTATCTATCACAACAATCTATCCTACATAATGCTGCCAGACCAACTTCCCCAAATTTAGCTTTCATCAGGTCACTCCTTGCTCCTATGAATGAGAATGGGGACAACTTTGCTTTATTCTCACTTTTTCCTTAAACCAACCAGAATTCTGAGCCCTATGCACTCCTCTCCCCTCTTTGTTCTTGGGGCTTCCTTCTCAGAACCATGTATTTTGATTACAAAAATTAAGAAAAAGGGGGGCAGTAAAACACATATGTTATTTAAAAATTTTTTTATTCATTTACTTTTTATTTACTTCTTTTTTGGAGGGGGGAAGGCAAGGCAATTGGGGTTAAGTGACTTGCCCAAGGTCACATGGCTAGTAAGTGCCAGGTGTCTGAGGTCACATTTGAACTCAAGTCCTCCTGACTTGTGAGTTTCATTCATTCATTCAGGGTCATTCACTGTGCCACCTAGCTGCCCCCTACATATTTATATTTAACCATGTAAATCTCTTCTCTCTTTTTATGTTCAGGGAATATGGCATTTCTGAATATTCTCTAGTCTCCAAAGAATATACATTTCAGTTCTATTATAGTGGTTGTTTTGAAAATGTGAATTTGTTCTGATGTAATTGACACATTAGGGATCATTTTGAGAATAACACAAATTTCGTGTTTGCTTATTCCCATTGACACTGAGAGAACACAGAAAATTGCACACTATTTACAAGCTTCCACCTTCCAACTCCCTCTTCCACAAGAAAACTTCAGGGTTTTTTTCCAAGTGAAATACTATCTTCTGGTGCAGTAGGAGTCCTGGACTGCAGAAGGCTGGTCTGCCCACACCCCCTCCCTCACCTTTCAATACAACTGAAACCACCTCTTCTGGAGTTTTAATCCACTGAGGCTATACTCTCCCCACCAGCCTGGGCCCTGTGGGAAGCCAGGCATAGACAGAGCATCAGTCCGAGGCCATAGACACCACTGCTATTTATTGTGGTACTTTTGTATCTCTTAACTGTTTAATAAATATAAAACTCTGTTACCATTAAAAAAAAATTAAGGGAGTTTGTATCTTCTTTATGAAAGAGAAAAGTCATAACACACGGGATTTCCCTGATATTTGGGAAAAAAGGAACAAAGAAAATCTCTCCCCAACAAGGGCCCCTGATATTATAAAAAATACACTATATGCTTTGTTCTGTTTCTTTCTTAGCCCCATTCAGACAGCTGCATTGTAGGTGACAGGGGCTCAGGGAGAGAAGCAGTTACAATTGTGTCACTCAGAATCTGATAAGGAATTCAAAGAATTTTGAACCCTCCTCTCAACTAAATGGTGAGCAGAGGGGACAGCCCATCTCTCCTGCATTCATTTAGCCTGAGACCAGAGAGTGAATGTTTCTTATCCCATTCTCTCCCTCACTCATTTTTAACTTTTTTTTTTTTTACTAGGTTTGGGTGCATTCGCTGGGAAATGGAAATGGGGGAAGGAATTTCCCCACTTATATAGATGCTCTGGGATTTGGAAGTAGGGAAGTAGCAAGAGGAGTACCAGGAGAAAGATATTATTGATGAGTGTGCCTTCATTCATGTAGTTTCTGCTTCTAAGAAGCCTTCTGAGGCTATGTTAGCTCCCAATGATCTCCTTTTTATGAGTTCCTTCTACACTTATGGTCTCTGCTATAATACAATAAATAAAATTACATTTTAAAAAAATGAAAAAAGGGTAGCCTGTACCTGAAACCATAACAATATGTGCCAAATACTAAATTTTATAGTATGGGCCATAAATGCAGAAGGAATTGATATAGAGATCAGTGAAAGCTGAAATAGTCATGAAAGGCTTCTGGAAGAGGCTGGGGCTTGAGGTAGCTGTGAAGGGTGTGTAGGATTGAAATAAGTGAAATGGAGGGGAGAGGGTACTATAAGTAGAAAAAACACAAATAATGGGCCAGGGGTAAGAATGCACATAGTGTGTCCTTGAGACAATGAAACTGACCTCTCTTGGTAAATGTCACTAGACCTTAGGGTCTTTATTCCTTCATCTGCAAAACGAGACAGTTGGACAAGAAGACTGATTTCTATGATCCTTTTGGCTATAAATCTATGATTCTAGTGCAGGTTCAAATATAATTATCATTTATTAAGCACTTCTTGTGTTCAGAGCACTATCCTGGGTACTGAAGGTAATACAGTAATACATGTAATACAGTTAATGCAGTAATTCATGCCTGGAATGCTTTCCCTCCATTCTGCCACCTCTTAGAATTCCTAGCTTCTTCCAAAGCAGAGCTCAAGTCATCAGTCTGATTAGGAAAAATTTTCAGAGTGTGTCTGTGCTTTCCTCCACCACCAAATTATTTTTTCTTTACTCTGTGTATATTTTGTATAACTTTATTTGTCTCTATGTTATTTCCCTCCAGTAAAATGTAGTCTCCTTGAGGACATGAACTGTTTGATTTTTGTCTTTGAATTCCTAACATCTAACACCTGGCATGTAGTAGGTGCTCAATAAATGCTTGTTGTTGAAACAATCAGATTGTTTCTGCAACATCTTTTAGTTGATCCTACTTACAATTAAATGATTTTGTCCTGTAACTGCCCAAGTCATGGTTCTTTGTCTCTGAACTTAGTTCAGAATTCAGCTGACCTGTAATAACCCAAGTTAAGAAATCCAGTCCTCCTGCTAATCACTCTCTATTCTTGCCTCAAAGAAATCTGTCATCCTGGAGGGATGCACCAGGGAGTCTGGTCTAGCATCTTTACACCACCACACCATCCTTTGGGTATGTCTGGTTTATCCTCCAAAGAAGTCTGGTCCACAATCTCTAACATTGCAGGTGGACTCAAATAATGAAAATTTCTTAGTCAAAGAAGGGCAGGAGGGGTTTACTGCTAGCCCCTCATTCCTAATTTCCAACCAATCCTGTTGTCCCTCAGCTCTCTAACCAGTCATGTTGATTTCACTATTCATGATGTCAAACTCTTTTAACCAATCACCTTGTTTCCTGCTTATGAAGTCCTGTTCTTTGTTCTGTACCCCCAAAACCTATAAAAGAGAGCTTTTCCCCTCATCCTTGTTATTTAATTGAATTAAGAGGTTAAATGAAATTAAGTTTTTGCTTCTCTTATGACCTATAATATAGTACCAGGGAACTCTTGTTCAGTGTCATGAGAAATAGATTTGTATAGTTATGGTTTGGGTCAAATTATGGTTACCAAAGTTTATACTTAATGCAATAGAAAATAGAAAACCACAAAGAAATTTTATTTGACACTGTTATAGGAATGGGAATTTAAGATCTTCCCTACCCCTAGGCCCTTTGATAGGCTTAAGTGCACCTAGAGCCTGTGGTGGGAGGCTTGGTTTTCAGGAATGCCCACACCTTGGTTCTCTGTGATTGGGTAGTGAGTCAAGAGGGTTGTGACATTCTCTGAGCCAGAAGAAGGCTATATAAACCCTGATGTAAGGCTTTGTTTTGGGGCTCACTTTGAGAAGTGTTGTATAGTTTGACCAGATGAGACTCTGGGCAGCCATCGAGCTCCCCAGCTTTGAAAACCCATATGTTGGTGCTTCCCTCTCTGGTAACTGACTAGGTATGGATGTAATGTTCAGACAGTTGGAAGCCTGTCTGCTTGAAATGGTTCTTTGTCTTCTTGTAACTTCTGCTTATAACTTCTGTCTGTATACTCTGAAGTTCAGGGTGCTGACTTTTCCCCCTGAACTAGGTAAATGATATGTTTGATTGATTAAAGCAAAATTGTTAACCCATTTTGAGTTGCTTTCCTTTAGAAAATCAGATCTAAGAACCTGTGCTAGCAGCCACCCTGGGTATGCGGAAGTGCTTGCTGCAACAAACACTTACTTATTTATATAGGGAGACCACTATCATTTGGTTAATTTTCCACAAAAGTGAATTTAAATGATCCCAGAGGATAATACCTGACAGACTTTTTCTCTATCTTTGCCACAAATTTGCTCTCCTGAATCACTCTTTTAGAAGGATAGGGAGCTGCATAAAGTTTGGTAGCTGGCCCTACAACTAACTTTCATACCCCTAATTTGGAAATAATTATTTTTAATCCGTCACTGACTTTTAATTTTAATTTTTAACTTGATCTAGGAGGTAAAACAAAATATTCATCTAATATTAAAATATAAGAAATATTTATTTCTGACTAGAATAAAGAAAAGCAGACAAAACATTTGCACTGGGAATCAGTCAGAACAGGGATCTATGTTCTTTAAACGCTTCAGACAATTCTGTATTACTCTAAACTAACTTAGGTTAACTTCATTCTAAATTACTGCAGCACAGAAATAGAAGGGAAAAAGAACTTGAGAAGCTATCATTGCACTACTATGGGCCCCAGCACTGATGGAGGAACTGTGAGATAGGATAAAACTAATGAAAATGTTTGCAATAAGCAACTGTCGTTCCAGAGCATTGATGAAGAAGCACACTTTTTGGAAATGCCAATGGTGGGGAGAGGCATTTGTTTTGTTTGATTATACATTGATTAACAAAATGTTTTCCTCCCCAGTTGGGTGGTGGGGAAAGCTGGGAAGGAGACAAAGTAAAAATAGTAAAAAAGAGAAAATTTCTAAAAGGAAAAGGAGAGTATAAGATATTATCAAAAGCCCTAGGTATACTACAGAGAGGCCTGGCCTTGGAAGCAGGAAAGGGCTGGCCTCAAGTCCCACTTACTGGCTATGCATACTTAATCTCTCAGTGAAATCTTCTGAGGATATTAAGTTAAAAAAGAAATTTGCTGATCTGCATTGTTGGACCAATGAAGTCACAGATCCATACCCAAACATAAGATTTGCCTAGCTTGGTTGAATAGCTCTATTGAGTTCTTGAAACTCTACCGAGGACAAGAAATATTTCATTTTCATTTGTCTTTGTAGCACCAGTATCTGGAGCATAGTAGTTGGCAATTACATGTTTGTCCACCTCTTAGAAAGGATTCATGCAAGCTCTAGCACAGGACTGTTTTTGTGTTCCCTATGGTCAAGGCTTTGTCCTGAAAAGTACAAAAAAGGTTCACTATGGTTAATCAGCATGACAAAGTCTGAAAATGTGGCTAAATGATAGGGGGGCAGGAGCTGGAATGGGAGCTGCATATTCTCTCCCCATATTTGAATGCCTCCTAAGGTTATTATTCATGCTACAAAAAGCCCTTAACCATTATGTTCCCAAAGAGCTATTGAAAGAGCTACCTGGGCATAGACTGTCCCTAGGTACAAACTCCCACTGACTCACCGAAAAGCTGTCCCTGACACTGCAATTCTGAACCATTTGTGTATCTTTAGCAAGGACAGTACTTAAACTTGGTTTTAAATGTCAGGACTTATTTGTTTTTCATTTTCATTTTTAAAGGTTAGACCAATACAAAGAAAAAGAAAAAAATACCATTTTTCTAACATTATATGCTGTTTCTTTAATGGAGTTACAGTTCCTTTAGGGCTTTTAATTTAACTCACAGAACTATGTAGTGATGTAAAATATCACACAATGTTTTTTTTCTTTTAATAGCATATTATTGACTCATATTTCCTTTCTTGTGAATTTACGTAGACACATACACTTTAAGAAGAAACTTTAGAAAACTTTTTTTTGGTCCCCTGAACAGGTTAAGGGTAGGGATGCTTGAGACCCCAAAATACCAACGTGCTGGGTCCTGACAAATGAATTAGATTCAAGTCTTCTCAGCCAAAGAAAAGCAAAGTTAATTAAAAGTTCACTTGTATTGGACATGGAGTAAGTCTGTGCTAGAAAATTCTATGGTGCTCTTACAACCACAGGGTCTTATATACAGAAGGTTGTGGGAAGGATCTAGGGGTGGTCTAGAGAGGGAGTTTGGAAAGGGTCTTCAGGAGAAGTCAGATTAGGTCATTGAGTGATTAAGGGTAGGAAGTTGCTGGAGGCTACCTGGAGACTACAGACAGAGGTGGGCTAGGCCAGTTCAAGGGTGGATAAATATTTTGATAGGTTCAAGGGTGGGAAGTCTAGTAACAGAGGTTTGGGCCCAGCTACAAGGTGAGTGAGGCTTATGGCCTCATGCAAATGACTCATCAAATGGGACTATTTAATCAGAATTCAAGGGGGGAGCTCAAGGGGGTTCCCAGAGCCTGCACCTCATCACCCCCACTATGTAAACTCCACAGAAGTCACTCACCCCCATCTGATTTCATTTTCTGATTTAAAGTAGGACTTTCCCTGATAGTTTTTTTCCTTTTTTATCTTTATTAATTTGTTTGTTTATTTTTAGTTTACAGGATTCAATTCCATAATTCCTTGAGTTTCAAATTTTCCTTCCCTCCCTCCCCCCACCCCCCAAGACGGCATATAGTCCAGTATAGGATCTGCAAATACTTCCACAATAGACGTCAGTCAGTTTAGAAAGGCACATTGTACTAGATGGGATGAAAAATGGTAAAGAGGAAATAAAACCAAACAAGAAAAAGAAAAAGATCAAGTAGTTTGCTTCCGTCAGGATTCAAGCTCAGTTCTTTCTAGTTCTTCCTCTGGATGTAGGCATTGCTCTCCATCACGAGTCTTTTGGAGTTGACTTATGAGTCCAGTCTGTCATAGTTGGTCATCACACATATGGTGTGTCTGTACCCGATGGTTCTTTAAGCAAAATATATTCTTTTCTTTCTGGGAGTAGATAAAGAGTTAATTAAAGAAATGGGTGGTTGCCATTGACTTCAGTGGGGAACGAAGTCATATTTCACAGCTGGATAGAGTCTGAGAGTTCATCATCTATTCCATTCCCCATTTTTGCAGGTGAGGAAACTGAGGACAAGAAAGGCTAGACAAAGTAGCTGAAGTCATATGGATGGTGGACTGTCACTTGAATGCCAGTCCTCAGAGCTCAAAAATAGTGCTCCTTTCACTTTGCCACATCACCTCCTAACCATTTTGTGTTTTATTGCTCTGTCTTTGAATATCACTTTCCTTTGCTGAGAAAATAGAAGCAAAGAAAGGGTTGAATAGTTATGCCTTCCCTCCATTGTCTCTTATCATCATACCATCCCCTTCAAGAATTGTCCTATCCCATTTTGTAACTAATAGATTTATTCAAAGGTCTTTTGTTCTCCTTAGCACATCACGAAACTCAGATCCATTTGGACTTGGACAGGACCAAGACACATTTAAAAAAATTCATCTTCAGTTACCTACTTTTACTTCTATTAATTAGAATCCATACAGTAATAATGAGCTAACATTTACATAGTCTAATCCAGGGGTCACCAAATTAGGTCCATGGTTTGACCCAAGGAGTAAGCAACCAACCAGAGAGTGTTGAGATGGATTATATCCCACTCACAGTAGTAGCTAATCTTAGGTCTCATTTCCAACCAACCACGCCTGCCTTTCACCCATTATAAACATTGCCCAGCACCACCCCTTCCACACCTCCATCTTTCATATTCTCTTTATCAGCCTCTACAAGGACCCTGCAAATATTACTGGTAAGTTTATGCTTTAGAAGATGATAACAGCTAATATGATCACAAAATCCATGTCAATATGACTATGGAAACTGGAGTGTCAAAGGAAGAGAGCTGGTTTCCTGAGCCTCCCTTCCCAGGTAATAGGTATATTTTTATTGATAACATTTACTTTTACATTATCTACTTTTCCCTATGTATCTTTCCTTCCTCTCCCTCCCAGAGAGTAATCCTTTTAATAAAGCATTAAAAAGAAGGGGAAGGGAGGAGAAAAAAAAACAGTTCAGCGTAAAAACTAAATTAAATATCTAATATCTTCTGTGTATGTATGTATATGTGTGTATGTATACATACGCCACACACACACACACACATATATATATATAAACTTTATGAAGATAGTACTCCCCACCTTTCTTAAATAAAAAAAAATGAGTCTAAGATTAGGAACTGTAGGGCAGGTCAGAGGAGAAGTTTGATTACATCAAGTCAGTGAGAGAGGTAATTTTTGAGAAAATGGGGTCTTGTGGAACCACTGAAATCAAATTGTGTAAGCAGTTGCCTACTTTGCCTTATATTCATTCCTACCATAATATTAGTCCACCCTTTCTTCTAATGGTGTTAGGTAAGGCAAGAATGAAGAGGGAACATTTATAAGTCATGGAGGCTACTACTCTTGTTCAGGTGATGAGGTAGTCATTGGAGGGGGTGGAAACTGGGACAGACTAAGGGTAATTTGAGGCACAGAAGAACTTTTACCACAAGTGCGGAGACAGATAGTTGGTTTATGGGGACAGGAAAGTAGAACCTGTTGCCAGTAGTTCTGATGAGGATTCCAGCTGCTCACTTGCTCTTAGTTTGTATGTAGAAGATAAAAACAAAGAATGCAAAAACTGCAAGGCTGATATTTAAAAGCCTGGTGTTTTAAAAAGGGGGAAACAAGAAAACTGATTGAGAACTCATTGTAGCAAAGTAGTGTGAATCCAGGGTTGTGGTTTCATTATTGGCTTCCCCTGCATGGGTTTTGTGTTCATCTGTGGTACATGTGTGTACATCCCAGAGGAAGATTTGCATACTGGACTGTCTGTCAAGATTCTTGAAGACTAAAGCATAATGTTCAGACAATGATGAAACTGCTGCAGGGGTCAATAGCAGCTCTGTGCTTGATGACAACGTCTAAAATCTTTATTCTTTCAGCCATGCCTGTGTCAGAGGTTATTGCTCTATAGAAATAGGACATAACAGAATGGGCAAAGTTGTTATGGGACTAGACAAGGAATAAATATGTTGGTACAGATTATAGTGGTGACTTGTAGATTTATTTGGCAGCTATGTGACATAGTGAATAGAGGGCTGCACTTGGAGTTGGGAAGATCTGAGTTTAAACTGTTGGAGAATTCTTTTTTGGAAGGACTGAGACTTGGTTATTATTTCAAGTTCTTTTTCTGGTCTTATTGCTATAACTAGCATTTTTAGTTCAATTTTGAATAATATTTGTGACAACAGATATCCTTGATTTACCCCTGGTTTTATTGGAAATGCTTCTAGTTTTTCTCCATTATAGATAATGTTTAGTCTTGGTTTTACATACTACTTATCATTTTGAGAAAAGTTCCATTTATTCTTATACTTTCTATTGTTCTTAACAGATATGGATGTTGTGTTTTGTCAAAAACTTTTTTCTGTTTTCTATTGGTGTTTGGTGTCTATGCATCTATTGATACAATCGTGTTTTTTCCTTTTTTTTTTTTAAACACTATGTTGTCAATTGTGCTTATAGTTTTCCTAATATAGAACCAGCTCTTCATTCCTGGTATAAATCCAGCCAGGCCATATTATATTATCTTTATGATATATTGTTATAATTTCCTTGGTGGTATTTTATTTGAAATTTTTTCATTAAGATTCATTAGGGAAAATGGGCTATAGTTTTCTTTCTCTGTTTTTGTTCTCCCTATTTTAGGTATCAAAACTGTATTATATTTGGTAGGACTTCTTTTTCACTTATTTTTTAAAAAGTTTATGTATTATTGGAATTAATCATTCTTTAAATGTTTGGAAGAATTTGCTTGCAAATCCATATGGTCCTAATTTTTTTTTCTTATCTCACTGACAACTGGTTTAATTTCTTTTTATAACATAGGGTCACATAAGTATTCGATTTCCTTTACTGTTAAGTTGAAATTTATATTTTTGCAAATATTCATCAATTTCACTTAGCTTGTCAGTTTTATCTGCATATAGCTGAACAGAATAGCTCCTAATAATAGTTTTAGTTTCATCTTTACTGATTGTACAATAATCCTTTCCACTTTTGATTTGGTAGTCTGGTTTTCTTCTTTTAAATATAATTAGTCAATGATTTATTTTGTTTTAAAATAATCAAAACATGCTCCAAGTTATATTTATTAGTTCAATAATTTTTTTATTTTGATTTTATTAATCTCTCCTTAGATTTTCAGGATTTCTATTTTGGAGTTTAATTAGGGATTTTAAGTTGTTTTTTAAAGTTTCATGCCAAATTAATTGATTTGTTCTTTCTGTCTTTTATTAATGTAAGAATTTAGAGATATAATTTTTCCCATAAGTACTGCTCTGGCTGCATCCTACACATTTTGGCATGTTGTCTCATTGTTATCATTATCTTTAATGAAATTGATTATTTCTACGAATTGTTCTTTAATCCAGTCATTCTTTAGGATTAGATTATTTAGCTTCCAATTGATTTTTAATCTATTCTTCTAAGGCCCCTTATTTAATGTAATTTTTATAGTATTAAGATCTAAAAACACATATTTAATATTTCTGAATGTCTGCATTTGTTTGTGGTGTTTATGCCCTAATACATGATCAATTTTTGTGAAGGTATGGCTGAGAATGGGTTTACTGCTTTTTATTCCCACTCACTATTCTCCGGAGTTCTATCATATAAAACTTTTCTAAGATTCTATTCATCTCCTTAACTTCTTTCCTATTTATTATATGGTTAGAATTATCTAACTCTGAAAGGGATAAATTGAGGTTCCCCATAAGTATAGTTTTATAGTCTATTTCCTCCCATAATTAATTTAAAGTTTTTCTTCAATAATTTGGAAGCTCTCCTATTTGGTACATATTAGCAAAATGTAGTTTCCCTGATTATCTCTTTTAATTAGGTCTATTTTTGCTCCTTTAAAAAAAATTGAGATCATGATTGTTATCCCTTCCTTTTTACTACAGCTGAAACATGTGTATCTTTCTGTTTCAAGTATATTGCTTATTTATTTATTTTGCTTTTTGGAGGGGGGAAGGCAGGGCAATTGGGGTTAAGTGACTTGCCCAAGGTCACACTCTGTTAAGTGTCTGAGGCTGGATTTTAACTCAGGTACTCCTGGCTCCAGGGCCAGTGCTCTGTTCACTGAGCCACTAGCCGCCTCAAATACATCACTTATAAACAACATGTTCCTAGATTCTGGTGTCTAACCCATTCTCCTGTCCTTTTTTTGTTTTATGAATGGGTTCATCCTATTCACATTTATGGTTATGACTGCCATTTATTCCCCTTCATTTTATTCTATTCTATGTATCCTTCGCTTTTTCCCTCTGTCCTTCTGTAATGACAAGCAACTTCCAAGGTTCAGAATCCAGCATAGTAATTCTCCATTTTATTCAGTGAGAAATTAAGGCGAAACATTCACAGAACAGAGAAAATCAATCCAAGTGTAATTTAATAATTTCCAAGTACTACTCCACCCTTGGGCAGTACATTCATTTAGTCAATCACAAAATCTCTCTTCTCAAATGGAGATTAAGATTAGTTTCCAATCACAAACAAAGTATGTTCATTTGGTCAATCACAAAGCAGAAAAAGTCAAATTTCCCACCCCTGGATCACAACTGAATTACAATTATCAGTTAACACCAAGACCTCCTCAAAAGGGACAGTGGAGAGCACAAAGGCCATCTACCCCTCATCTACAGCAAGGTTAAGATATCATCACAGCTTTCAATACCCAAGGAGAGGTCTTTTCTTCATCTTGACCTAAGGCAAATTCTCAACAATCTCTGTTCCTAGGGAGACAAAGCTTAACAAAGTCACAATATACATTGCCAGTGTCCTCATCAATTCACTGTCTGCCTGCAGAACAGTCTCAGGACACCTAAAAACAAAAGCAAGACCCTCTTCCAGGATTTCGGCATCACAGGCATGTCTCCTTATTTCTTGGCAGCTCTGGGTGGCAGCTCTCAAAATTCCTGAGCAGCTCAAGCTGGCCTTCAGCAATTCTCTGTCTCTCTCTGTCTCTCTGCCTCTGCCTCTGTCTCTGTCTCTGTCTTTCTGCCTCCATGATGTTGCTTCCAAAAGTTCTTCTGCCTCTCTTTGCTCAGGCCTCCTCTCTAAATCCTTGGCGCCAGCTCCTCTCAGCTCAGCCCTCTCTTTTCACATCAAGTCCATCCCATAAGTGGGATTCACAAGCTCCGGGTTTTAACACTCAATCCAAAAACTAAGTCAATACAGGAGGATCTTTAAATTCCATTACTATTACACCTTCCTTAAGAGTCTGTTTTACTTCTGACCACTGCATACTTTTATATGCTTCCATCTTACCACCTATAGGTACTACTTGCCCCCCAAACCCTTTTTTGACCCTTTCTCTCTTACTCCAAGATGAGAAAGAAATTTCTATATCTAATTATGTGTGTGTGTTCTTCTCTTCAGCAACCAGTTCAGATGAGTGTTACTCTCTCCCTGCACCCACTTTCCTTTCCATCGTAAAACTCTTCCTTGTGGGCTTCTGATATGTGAGACAGTTTCCCCCATTCTTCTTTTTCCTTCCCCCCTTTTCCCTGTACATCCCTCTATATGACTTTTCTATTCTTCTTTTGAGATCATTCCAACACAGTAGACTCATATCTATGCCCTCTAAGTAAACTCCTTCTAACTGCCCTAATTATGATAAAATTCTTAGTGGTAACGTGTGTCATCTCTCCATGTAGGAATATGAATAATTTAGATTTGTTAAGTCCCTTATGATTTCTCACTCATGTTTAACTTTTTTTTCTCCTTCCTTCATGTCATGTTTAAGGATGAAATTTCCTGTTAAATTCTGATTGTTTTTATCAGGAATGCTTGAAAGTCCTTTATTTAATTATACGTCCACCCATTCTCCCCAGTGAATTTTTCTGTCTAGGTTATTCTGGTTACAACCCCAGAATATCATATTCTAAATCCTCTGCCTCTCTGGTGCTAAATCTTGTGTGACCTTGACTATAGTTCCATTGCATTTGAATTCTTTCTTTCTGTCGATATTTTCTCCTTGACCTGTGAACTTTGGATTCTGGCTATAATATTCTCTTATCTGGGATCTCTTTTAGGAAGTTGCCAGTGTACTCTTTAATTTTCTACTTTGACCTCTACCTCTAAAATATCTAGACAGCTTTTCTTTTATGATTTCTTGAAATATAGTATTTAGGGTTTTTTTGAAACCATGAGTTTCAGGTAGTCCAATAACTTTTGAATTATCTCTCCTCAACATATTTTCCAGGTCAGTTCTTTTTCTATGAGATATTTGACATTTCCTTCCATTTTTGAGGAGTCTTTTGACTTTGTTTAATGATTCTTCATGTCTCATGAAGTCGTTAGTTTCCATTTGAGTAATTCAAGTTTTTAAGGAGTTATTTTCTTCAGTAATGTTCTGTACCTTTCCGCCTCATCATTTGGCCAGGTCTGATTTTAAATTTTATTTATTTGTCTTAACATTTATTCAAAATATATTTTTTTGATTTCCAAATTCTTTGTTTCTATCCCGATCCTCCCTCACCAACTGAAGAGGCAAACAATGTGTTATCAATTATACAAGTGAAATCAAGAAATCAAGCAAAACATCTCTATATTAGCCAAGCTATTTTTTAAAAACCAAGAAAAAAAAGAAAAAAATTGCTTCAATCTTTACCCAGACTTCATTAGTTCTTTCTCTAGAGGTGGATAGCATTTTTCATGATGAATCCTTTGAAATTGTCTTGGGTCATTGTATTGCTCAGAATAGCTAAGTGTTTCACAATTGATCATCATTATAATGTTGCTGTGATATGTACAATGTTCTCCTGGTTCTGCTCTTTTCACTTCGTATCAGTTCATATAAATTTCCTCAGGTTTTTCTGAAACCATCCCACTTGCCATTTTTTATAGCACAATAGTACACCATCATAATCATATATCATAGCTATTCAGCCATTCCCAATTCGTAGGCATTGCCTCCATTTCCAATCCTTTGCCACAACAAGAACAAACAAAAACAAACTATTATAAATATTTTTGTACGTATAGGTTCTTTTCCTTTTTTTTTTGATCTCTTTGGGATACTGAACTAGAAGTGGCATTCCTTGGTCAAAGAGAACAAACAGTTTATAGCCCTTTGGGCAAAATTCCAAATTGTTCTCCAGAATGTTTGGACCAGTGCACAACTCCACCAACAGTGTATTAATGCCCCAATTTTACCATAACATCTTGAACTTTTGTTCTTTTCCTTTTTTTTTTTAATCATGTTAGCCAAACTGTGCACAAGTACCATAGAGTTCTTTTAATCTGCATTTCTTTAATTAATTAGTGGTTTAGAGCATTTTTTTTTTTGATGTAACTATAGATGGCCTTTATTTCTTCTGCTGAAAACTGCCTGTTCAAATCTTTTGGTCATTTATCCATTGGAGAATGGCTCTTTATTAGTTTGACTCAGTTTCCTATATATCTAACAAGGGAGGACATTATCAGAGAAATGTTATAACTGCCCCACCCCCTGCCCAATTTCCTGCTTTCCTTCTAACTTTGGCCACATTGATTTTGTTTGTGAAAAACCTTTTAAATTTAATCAAAATTATTAATTTTATTTCCTGTTATTATCTCTATCTCTTGCTTGGTCATAAATTCTTCCCTTCTCCATAAATCTAACAGGTACATTTTCCCATGCTCCCCTAATTTAATTGTACCACTCTTAATGTCTCTAAATCATGTACCTATTTTGTCCTTATCTTGGCATACAGTGTGAAATGCTGATCTATACCCCCTCCCCACCATGGCAGCATGTAATCAAATATATCCACCACACTCTTAGTCAGTATTATTGTTTTGATGATTACCACTTTGTAGTATAGATTAAAAGCTGGTACTTCTAGCTTTCTTTTTGTCACATTTTTTCATTTATTCCTTTGATATTTTTGACCTTTAACTCTTCAAGATTAATTTTGTTATTATTTTTTCTAGTTCTATAAAATAATTCTTTGTTAGCTTTATTGGTATGGCACTAAATAAGTAAATTCAATTAAGTAGAATGTTCATTTTTATTATATTGACTCAGCTTTGCCCTTGAGCAATTAATATTTCTCCAGTTGTTTAGATTTGTCTCTCTTTTTGTGAAAAGTGTTTTGGAATTGTGTTCATATAGCTCCTGGGTTTGTCTTGGCAGGTAGACTCTCAAACATTTTTTTTAAATTGTCTGCAGTTATTTTAAATGGAATTTCTCTTTCTATCTCTTGCTGCTGGATTTTGTTGGGATTTATTTTTTATTGTACAACATTGCTAAGGGTTTTTTTTTACCTCCTTTTCCAAGCTATTAATTCTGTTCACATAATTTTATTGCATAATTATAATTTCTTTTATAATTTTTCCTATAACTCTTATTTAATTTTAAAAATAATTTCTCACTCTTTAACCACTTTTAAAAAATATTTTCTGGGAATGCTTGTGGGGTTATTGTCCAAACTGTATTTTTTGAGTCTTTGCTGGTAAATATTTGCAAGTCATTGTCTCCTTATGAGTTTGTGTTTTGAGTTTCCTATCACCATAGAAGCTTTTTTATGTTCAGGTTTGTTTTCTTTTTCTTTTTTTTTGTTCTTTGCTCATTTTCCCAAAGTATTTCTTAACTTCTAACTATGTTAGAGTTGGGCTTTACTCACTTCTGGGAATGGGTAGGATTTCTGTCTTCTATGTCCTTCTGATACTCATTTCCATTATTAAAAATCTGCTGGGCTAGATTGAATTGGGGCAGAGATTCTATGTAACACAAACTCATGCTAAAATAGGTAAAGACTACATAGAGATGACACAATATGAACAGAATTAGGGAAAATTATACTTGCTACCTTTTACTCTCACAAACAGGATTTTACATGCAGAAAAAGACTAGGTCATGAAGATAAAACATTATTACCATTATCATCATAATCCTTATAGATATACTTAGGTAGTACTTATCTTACAATTACCATGAGAAATGTAATACATGTAATGTTATTCTGATTTTCCAGTGTAATGGTAATGTAATTTTGAATTTGAAGATCCCTTTGTGTTGGCAAAAGTAGTAGGTACTTAGCACTTAGTAACTGATCAAACCTCTGTTGAGGAAACAGAAGGTATAAACTCCTGTCTCCTGTTGATGATATAACAGGAAGGGGTTGGCTCAAACAGTAAGTAGCCAATGTTGTATATATAAGAGAAGCCCCAGAGATACACAGTCAGAATTTTCTTGGGGCCAAGATCTGGTGGCAGAGCAGCTATGGAAGATTGGAGAACTGAGCCAGAGTTTCCTGAGGGCTTGTGGTGGTGGAGCTTCTTCTGAACAGGATTCCAGGAGCCCAGGGCCTGGCACCAGGAGCCAGGAGCCCAGGAACCCAGGAGCTTGGAATCTGGAGCCAGGAGCCAGAAGCCCAGGAGCCAGGAGCCTGGAGCCCTGAGCCAGGAGCCCAGGTGACTGAGGAAGCATGACTGGGATCCTAAGACTTTGTTTGTGGCTTGGTTGAGCCTTGAATTCCCTGGAGCAGAAATGGTGAAGGATCTGACATGGACCAGACCCTGTGGGCTTCAGTGTGGAGCAGGACCTACCCAGAGAGCTGGACAGGAAACTGGGAGCTGTCTGCCATTGAACCTAGGTGACAGTCTGGTGAATCCAGGTAGAATCTGGGACCATGGAAGGGGATCCAGGGAATCTGAGAACAGGCACCAAGTCAAGATGAAAAGACCTCTCCTTGGGTACTGAGAATTATGGAATTATAGTTTACTAGTGACCTAAGGGGTGGAGGGTTTTGTGTATGATACTTAGTAATTGATTGATGAACAAGTAGGGTTTTGTGTGTGATACTTAGTAATTGATTGCTGAATAAGTGACTGATTGAATTAACTTAAGAGTGATTATTTTACTTTGAGACTATGTTGTGAATATTATATTGTAATTTTTGTGATATTCTCTGTGAAAGTTTTGCTTTGATTTGTTATGGAATAGAGTGATCACTATACTGTGTAATCAGAACTTTAAAAGCTGTTCACAGTAGCATTCTTCTGGAAAGCTTCTGTGAATGCCATTACATCCAGATAAGGAAACTGAGTTATGTGGGACAATCACTCTGCAAACAATTCAAATCATCTTAAGACAAGTCAGTCACCCTGATTATCTCCTAGCAGCTACCAGGGAAAACTCTTCCTCCTCCTAAAATTCCTCAGCTAATTCTGCCTTTAGGAGCATCAAAGTAGCTCCGTTCATCCCAGCTGTGGGAATTTTCCACTGTTCTTCTCTTAGTACCAACCCAATTGACTGTTACTTTAAACCATAGTACTTAGCCCTTCTTCAACAACAATGCTTACCTAAAGGTAGAGGTCACACACCTAGTTGGAAGAATCAAAACTGGAACCCTAATCCCCTGCATTATCTCATTTGATCCTCATAACAACTCTTTGAAGTGGCAGTAGTCTTACCCTGAGATTTGTTTAAAATTGTTTTTAAAGTGTATATATTACAACCAGTGTGTTAAAGTATAATTATAATGTTTTAAATGTGAAGACACATCACATCTGCTCTTCAGTCTGTATTTAACTTACTGTAAAGAAGCCCAGCACTGATGGACACACTAATGCACCTGGGTTATAGAAACTCCAAACTTAAAAGTTATAACCCATCAAGAAATCCCATTCATCATTACATTTTCTCTTGGAAGGGATATTAAAAAAAAAAACATGAAATGTCAGAGTTATAATGTCAGGACCATTTAAAATGTCAAGTGCTTGTTGCTGCATAGCCTGGCTGTCTGCTGTACTCATCAAAACAACAACTGGCATACTAATTACAAATGCAGCATCACAGTTTCATGTGTAACCAGACACAAATTTATAACCAATTGAAAGAAAACATTCTCATTGCTTAACTCAAAGCTCCTTCCCCTTTGATAATAATACCTTGGATAGGTATCAACCTTTACCAAGGGCTTTCACATATTCATAGGACCATCAATCTAGAACAGATGGAGACCTTAGGAGTTGTCTTGTCCAACCCCTTCATTTATAAATGGAAAACTGAGGCCTGAGACAATTTAAGTGACATCATAAAAGTTATCATAAAAGTAATTGGGATTTGATCTGAGTTTCTTTAACTCTAAATTCTGTACCTTTTCCAGAGGCCCCATTGTCTAACTTGAGTTTATTAGGTGGGTGGGCAAAGGCAATAACCTCATTTTACAAATGGTGAAACAGACTCAGAATTTAAGTGATTTGCACAGTCACAGAGCTTGTTAGTGGAAGAACTAAGGTTATTTAGCAAACATTTAGTTCTTCTTACTATAACATACGACTTCTCATGTCATCTGGGATGTTCCTTTAGAACAGAATGTTTATTAATTCATGGAGGCATTTAGGATAGAAATAAAAGGGAGACAAAAGACTGGACAGGAACCTGGTCATTTATAATATTTGGTTTCAGTAAGAACTAGGAGCTTAAAAAACCTTTTTTATCAAGTTATTTTTCTGAAACAAATAGTGGGGAGAGAAAGTGTTTGTCAAATAACCCAACTTTATTTTAAGATGTGATTAGTTGATGTAAGCATGATAATGCAAACAAACATTCTGTCCTTAAGTGATGGGATCCAGAAATCTATCCATCAATTTTATTATCATATTCAAAGCTGCAGGACAGAACAAATAATATTTAAACAGAACAACAAAGGCGTATCTGCCTCATCACTTTATGGAAGGTTTCTCAGGGTTGAATATCACAGTTTTATTTATTAGTCTGATTCAACAATGTTACATCTGCATCCAATATTATACACAAGAGAAGGATTCTTTCTTGCTGTAGGAACTATAGTATGCATCAAAAGGTAGGGAAAATAAAGTCTCCATAGCTGAAGTTTCCTGTTTTGAAGATCCTCGTCTTTGGCTGTGGTCTAAGGCAAGCTGTCTCAGGTGTCTTGCTTCCTCCCACTCTGAATCACTTTCAATACGTGGGAGAGATCAAAACTCTTGGTAATCATCTCCAAAAGCTTGGGGTCTTTTTCTAAGCCACTGATGAATTCCTCTAAAGTCAACTCTCCTAAAATATAATAAATACATGAGCAGTTAGAAAAAATAATGAATCCTTTATTATTGGTATCACCCTTAGTCCCAAAAATCTTTTCTAGTTTGATTATGGTAACAGAGTTTGTTTGGCCATTCCCTATTCAATGGACAATTATTTTCATATCATTTTTATTACAATGAAGAAGCCATTTTATTACAATTATTACTTTGATTATTTTTATTAAAATGTTTTTTTTATCTATGTATCTTGGCTCTCCAACTAGACTAGACTAGAAGTCATCAATCAACTAGTCAACAACAAGCATTTATTAAGTGCTTATGGAGACACTTATTAATTATTAATTAGCTCATTAAGGCACTGTGCTGGATGTTTAGGGTATAAAACACTTCCCTTCTTGCTCAATGTCTGGCATACTCAAGAAATGTTGCAGGCAGGGCTAGAGATGGTTGTTTTCGTGATTAATTCAACCTTTTTTAGTCAGTTAAAAATTATGTTTTCCTCAGGACAGGGAAATTTATGCTTTTAAACTACATTTCTTATGGAATCTGCCTGCCATACTCTGATATGTGCTGACAGGTGGAGTAGAAAACATGTTGGGCTTAGAATCAGGAAGACCTCTGACATTAATTAGGCATGCATGATATTCTGACCCATTCTGGAACAAGTATTACTCCTGGTCCTTTCCCTGAAGACCACAGTCTGTGTGTGCCTATGGTGACCAAGAGTAAGTTCCAGTTTTTCTCAGCCTCAGTTTCCTCATCTGTAAAATGAGAAGATTGGATGATCTCCAAAGTCCCATATAGCTCTAATCCTATTATCTTATGCTCTATAATTTTGGATCTGAAATCATTTAGGCTCAAATCATAGGATCACAAATTTAGAGCTGAAAGTGACCTTGGGGTCATCTAATTCCAGCTTTAATACCTACTAGCTGTGGTACTTTCAGCAAATCTTAGACTTAAACTTAGATTTAAAACTCCCTAGAGCTCATTTTCCTTACCTATCAAATGTGGATTCTTTTTTTTTGGTTTTGTTTTGTTTTTTTAGAGGGGGAGGGCAGGGCGATTGGGGTTAAGTGACTTGCCCAAGGTCACACAACTAGTAAGTATAACTTAGCCTGAGGTCGAATTTGAACTCACGTCCTCCTGACTCTAAGAGCAGGTGCTCTATTCCCTGCTCCACCTAGCTGCCCCTCAAATATAGATTCTAATGTCTTCATGACTTACTTCATAGGGCTGTTGTGAGAAAAGTCAAACCAAGAAGCATTTATTAAGTGCCTACTATGTACCAGGCACAGAAAAGTACTTTATAATCTCTGAAGTCCCAGAGAAATGTAAGTGTATTTGAAAATGTGGCCAATTCTAGATGAAGATATGATTAATTCTTGTTCATCTAGGTCAGGGGAAGTAAATAATAGCTGACATTAAGGTAGCACTTTGCATATAAGCCTTACATACAACCAGGTGAGGTTGTAATGAGGTTCATCATTTGACAGATGAATGAACTCAGAGGAGTAATGAGACTGACCTAGTACCATGGAGCTAGTCAGAGGCTTGATTTGGACTTAGGTTATTTTAAATACAAGTGCAGCACTCTATCTACAATGCTGGTTTCCTAGTAAATCCTGTTTGTAAGAATGATTTAATGTCCTCTCTTTTTTAAATATGGTACCAAGACCAGCCCTAGGCAGAATTGGAAAGTTAGCTAAATATTCATTAAGTATTTATTGGTCTATAATATTCTCTTCTTTTTCATTTCCATTCCCATGCTTCATTACTTTAGGACTACCCTCACTGGTCCAGGGATATAATACAAACTTCTTATACTCAGGTCATGTGGCTGGCAGGCTTTCTTCCCCACTAGAAAACTGCCTTCCTGCTTAATATTATCCCCTCAGGGCTCCAGGGCCTTTGTAATCTAACCCATTAGTGACTCTGATGGTGGGAATTTTAATGAGGAAGAGCAGTGCCCTTGACAAACCATAGGCTGTAGGGGAGGGTAGATATTAAATGACACTACTTAGGGGCCTGGTTATTCTGCCAGTATCTGGAAGGCTGGTCCTGAATGGCACATTCTGCTTGAAAAATGAACTTGCAATGCATTTCTTTTACCTCTTTAAATATCCATTTAGGGGGAAGGGAGAGGGAGATAGCACAATAATGAAGGCTTCTGAATCTGTGGAGCTGTCAGACCAATTCATTCATTCACTCAGTGAAAATTTATTGAGGCTCTATTATATGCAAGGCACTATGCAAGGTTCTGGATTAAAAAAAGAAATGTAAAATGTAGTCTCTGCTCTCAAAGGACTTTACAGTTTAGAGGGGGTGGTAAGACATACTAAAATAATAGTTAATTAAACAGTTCTTTAAGTTTTGCTATGCATTTTATGTACATTATCTCGTTTGATCTTTGTAATACCCCTGTGAGGTAGGTACTGTTATAATCCCCTTTAACAGGTGAATAAATTGAGACTGAGGTTAAGGAGTTTTCTCAGGGTCACAGAGGGTCAGTCTTGGGCTAAACTTGAGAAGACTGTCCACAAGAGGTGCCTCCACTTTCCTCACTCTCTTCTTAAGTCTTTACAATATGACCTCATCATTCAACTGAAAAAATTCTCCAAAATTCCCAGTGATTTCTCTCTCTTTTTTAAATAATTTTTATTGATGTTTTCTGTTTCTTACATTGTCATGGTATTCCATATATTCCTTCTCCTCCCCATGTCCAGAGCTATCTCATATGACAAATAGTGGTGGGGTTTTGTTGTTTATTTTTTAAAGAAGAAATCAGCATAATTGATTGATACAGTAAGAGAGTCTGCAAACATGTAATACGTAACAGCTGAAGACTTCCCACATTCACCCACAGGTAGGTTGGGGGATGTCTTCTCATATCTCTTCATTTGAGTCCTGCTTGATCTTTATAATTTTATTACACTTACTTTTGATTTTTTGATATGATCTTCTCCCCATTTGCATTAGTTACTGTGTATATTGTTTTATTGGTTCTGCTTACTTCATTCTGCTTCAATTCATATAGAGAGCTCCTCGGGATTCTCTGTATTCATCACACATAGCATCTATTTTCCTTCTTATTTTAGAAGCATTAATGTTGTCTATGCAGAAGCTTTTCAGTTTCAATTTATTAAAGTTATCTATTTTATCTTTTCCAATCGATCTAATCGATCTCTGATTACGAACACATCTCTTATCTGTGATATAGCTATGAGAAGTACACGATCTGTTTCTCTTCTAATTGTTTTTTATAGTGTGATCTTTAATATTAAGGTCACATATCCATTTAGAATGTATTATAGAATGTGGTAAAGGTGTTGGCCTAAAGCCTAACTTCTGCCAGATTGAATTCTAGTTTTCATAGCAGTTTTGATCAAATAGGGAGTTTTCCCTAGGTGACATGTTTTTTACTTTATCACAGTTATTGATTTGTTATTATAAAGCTATAATTATGCCCAGATGTTTTAGATCCAGAGGGCAAAATAGAGGTTGAAAGAATCCACCGATCACCTCCTGAAAAAGATCCCAAAAAGAAAACTCCCAGAAATATTATAGCCAGGTTCCAGAATCCCCAGATCAAGGAGAAAATACTACAAGCGGCCAGGAAGAAACAATTTCAATATTGTGGAAACACAATCAGAATAGCCCAGGACCTGGCAGCTTCTACACTGAGGGATCGAAGGGCATGGAATATGATATTCCAGAGGGCAAAAGAACTGGGAATGAACCCAAGGGTCACCTACCCAGCAAAACTGAGTATTTTGTTTCAGGGGAAAATATGGTCATTCAGTGGAATACAGGACTTTCAAGCATTCTTGAGGAAAAAACCAGAGTTGAATAGAAAATTTGACATCCAGACGCAAGAAGTAAGAGATGCCTGAGAAGGTAATCAGGGAAAAGAAATCAAAAGGAACTTATCAAAGTTGAACTATTTACATTCCTATATGGAAAAGCAATATCTGTGACTGATGATATCTTTCTCACTATGAAAATAATGGAAGAAGGGGGTGTGGTCATATGAATACATATGTGAATGTGTGTGTATATGGTTACAGTTATATATGGATAGAGGGCATAGGTTGAATTTGTTGGGAAGGGAGAATACTCAAGGGATGAAATTATGAGGTGAGAGAGGAAAGTGGCAAGAGGAGATGGGGAGAGACATGGTAGGGTAAACTATCTCATGTAGGGAGGGGGAAGTGGTTGCAAAGGAGGGGGAGAATAAGGAAGGCTAAAAAGGCAAAACCACATTCACATTGAATTTGGTTCAGGGAGAAAATGACATACATACTAAATGGGATATCTCAACCTGCAGCAGGATAGGGGGAAGGGGGATGAGAGGAGGGATGATGGATGGGAGGGCATCCTTGGGGTGAGGGGAGGTTGGAAGTACCCACTATAGAAGAGGGACAGGATCATGTAGGGAATGGACCAGGTGGGGGGTGGGATGAGTGGGAGGGAATTATAAGCAGCCTTGTACAGTATATCTACTATGATAATGTTTTGCATAGCTAGACATGTACAACATATACTGAATTACTTATATCCCAAGAAGGAATGGGTAACAAGGGAGGAAGGAAATGGATCTGAAATTCGAGGTCGTAACATTAAATGTTTCAAATATATATAGAAATACTATTATTAATACTCTTTTGCTTGTAATAGGGAGATAAGATGTGCAGGCATTGGGACACAAGATTCATCTTCCTCCAATGGAAAAGTCGAAGGGGGTATGGGAGAAGGTATGGGAGAGAGCAGATTGGAGGAAGCGATATCTTGTGGGACTGCTATTCTGGGAGGTTGGGTAGGGGAATAATGGGGGGAAAATGATTGTAACTCAAAATCTGGCGGAAATGAATGATGTAAAACAGAAGTTAATAAAGTATTTGTTTAAAAAAAAATAAAGCTATAATTATTATATATGATAAAAATAATGTAATATATAAATAAAATAATATATAATAAAACAAAAATATAATAAAATATGTATAAATATATTTATTATTATAAAGTCATTGAGTTCTATTGTTTCTGAATCTTCCTTGTCTAGTCTGTTCCATGGAACTCTTTCTCTATTTTTTTTTTTTTAACCAACACCAGGTGGTTTTGATGACTGCTGCTTTTATAACACAGTTTGAAGTCTGGAAGCGCTATTCCCCCTTCATCCTTCCTTTCATCATTTTTCTTGATACCAATCACCTCTTAATTGCCAAATCCAATGACCTATTTTAAATCCTCATCATTTTTGACCTCTCTTTGACCTTTGACACTGTTAGTCATGCTCTTCTTGATACTCTTATCTCTCTGAGTTTTGGGGTTACCACTCTCTTGGTTCTTCTCCAAGCTATTTGACTATTCTTTCCCAATTTCCTTTTCTGGATCCAGATCATGCCCTCTTACTATAGCTATCCCTGAGCATTCTGTCCTAGGCCTTCTTCTTCTCTTCTCCCTCTATATTACTTCACTTGATGATCTCATAAGCTCCCATGGATTCAATTATCATCCATAGGTTGATGATTCTCAAATCTTTTTATCCCTCATCTCTCTGCTGACTTCCACTCTTATCTCTCTAATGCTTATCAGACATCTCAAACTGGAAGTCCAGTAGACATCTTAAACTCAACATCTCCAAAACTAAACTAATTTTCTTTCCCCCTAAATCCTTCCCCAACTTTCAAACTTTCCTCTTACTTTAGAAGGCACCAACACCCTCCCAGTCTCTCAAGTTCACAACTTAGGACTCATCCTGGACTCCTCACTATCTCTCACCATCCACATCCAATCTGTTGCCAAGTCTTGTCAATTCTACCTTTTCAGTATCTCTAACACATGCCCCCTTCTCTCCTTGGACACTGCCACCACTCTGGCACCGGTCTGCTTATGGGTCTGCCTGCCAAGAGTTTTTTCCCCACTCCAGTCTATCCTTCATCTACTCACCAAAGTGATTTTCTTAAAGTATATCTCTGACCATGTCACTTCATACTATTCAATAAATTTTAGCGGCTTTCACCTTGGGATCAAATATAAAATCCTCTGTTTGGCATTCGAGACCCTTCTTAAACTGGGTGCTTCCTACCTTTTTGGTCTTCTTACACCTTACATCCCCCCTCCACATATACTCATTGTTGTAGAGATACTGGCCTACTTGCTGATCTGTGAATAAGATGTTCTACCTCTAGGTATTTTCTCTGGTTGTCTCCCATGCCTAGAATGCTTTCTCCCTTCATCTCTGTTTACTGACTTTCTTCAAGTCCCAGATAAAATCCATCTTCTATAGGAAGCCTTTCCCAAACTTTCTTAATGCTTATACCTTCCTTCTGGTGATTATTTCAGATTTATCCTGTCTATAGCTTGTTTGTTTTGCTTGCTTGTTGTCTTGCCTATTAGACTGTAAGCTCCTTGAAGGCAGGAACTATCTTTTGCTTTTCTCTGTCTCCCCAGCACTTAGCACAGTGCCTGATTCATAGTAAGTGCTTAATAAATGCTTATTGTCTGAATGAATGACTGAAATGTCTGAGACAGGATTTGAATTCAGGTCTTTCTATCTTCAAATCTAGAACTATATTTGCCATGCCACCAAGACATAATATGCTAAATGCTATAGGACAGGTACAAACAAAGCTATGATTGAATTGGGACATTGAAGAAAATTTTCCCACTAATAAGTAATCCCAACCTCAAGAGCCTTTCCTTTTGTGTCTTACATTTTATGAACCCCATTACTATTCCTCAGGGCAATTCTTGTCAAATAGCCCTAGATACTAATTTGATTAAATTCAACTAGCACTCATTAAAGACCTACTATGTGCTAGGGCTACAAAGAAAAAAATGAACAGCCCTTGCCTTTAAGGAACTTACATTCTATTGAGAAAAGACAATATGGAAACAGATAAATAATAAAATATATAAATGGTAATTGGGAGGAGAAGGGAAGGAAAATGTTAGAAACTGGAGGGAATCAGGAAAGGTCTTGTGGCACTTATTAAAGTGAAGGAAGCTAAGGATTCTAAGCTAGGCAGGTAAGGAGGAAATGCATTACTGACATGGATCATGGACTGTGAAAAGGTATGTATAAAGGGATAGGATGTGGTTGTATGGGGATATGAACCATTACTTATAAATAAAGGAGAAACAATTAGGATGCATTCAAAGAAGTCATGAATGTGGAAACAGACAAAAGCAAATTCATGGAATGAATGAAACGGAATGGAAGTAAATAGAAAAAAAGACAAAAATTTGCTATACACACATTTTGTATTTATTTGGCTGAAATGGCAAATTATTAAGATATCTTCTTAAAAAAAAAAACAACAAAAACCCTGGCCCTGGATTCTCCTGCTATTCATTCAACAAGTATTATGTTCATATGACATGCAAGGCATTATGGGGGAAACAAGAATGATTAAATAGTGCTTCTGATTTCAAAACATTATTGTTTGTAAAAGAAGGGAATGCTTGTATGTGGGCTTGTCCAAGAGAGGTTGGCATTAGTGAGGGCTGGCACTAATAAAGAAAAACAACATCTACCACTATAGACTCTACTTAAAAATGTGTAATATTGGGGCAGCTAGGTGGCACAGTGAAGAGAACACCAACCCTGGAGTCAGGAGGACCTGAGTTCAAATCTGGCCTCAAACACTTAACACTTACTAGCCATGTAATCTTGGGCAAGTTACTTAATCCCAATTGCCCCACCTTCCCCCCTCCAAAAGGCAAAAAAAAAGTGTAATATAAGTGATATTTAGATTATCAGTGATAGAAAACTTGGTGACTCCATATTATCAGTAATGATATCGGGAAAGAGACCTGATAAGCCCAGGTCCAACCTAACTTAGGTGTGCGGTTAAGTAACATCTCCCAATGACAATGATTCACCATAACATCAAGAAAATTCTCTTCCAAAGGTAAAAAATGCTGCTCCTCCCTAACACCAGAGTCCTTGCCAAAGGAGCCTCAGCCTCATCTCATATTCTCCATAACAGGGTCTTACTCTTACAAAAACCAGCCTCCTTTTCTTCCATGAACTAATCTCAAAGTATCCTTCCATCCCCCCATCAATAATGGCCCTGTTTACTCCCCCACACCAGGATCTCTCATCAGAAGAGCTTCCAAGGCCCTCATGTCTTTGTGGCATCTTTACTAGTAGGTCCCCACAGGTCATGTTGCAGTCTTTTAACATCTTATTTTATTTTTTATTGTCTCTACTCAACCTTCTTCACCAATAGGGTACCTACAAACATCACCCAGCACACAAACACACACACACATACTTCAACTTCGATTTTCCCTGCACATACTTGCCAATGAGCTCGTCTTGAAGCCCTCAAAAAAGTGCACTTGTAGTAAAAGGACCTGGGTTTGAATTCTGGCACTCCTCTTTACTACATGTGTCACCTGGACAAATCACACACTCTTCTGGGCCTTGGTTTTTTCATCTGTAAAGTGAGCACTTTGGACCAAATAATCTAAATTTCCTTGAGGGTGCCATCCTCTCCGTCACCCAGGTTCATAATTTTTGCCTTTTCCACTTCTACCACTTCTCTTAAACATTTGACTCTTTCTCCCTATTCACACAGCTACCACCTTAATTCGGGCCCTCATCACCTCTCACCTAGGCAATCTCAACAATTCTCTACCCACGAAGTTGTCAAAATACTTTTCCTTAAGAGAAAGGCAGGCAAGCAGGAAGGAAAGAAGGGAAGGAAGAAGAGAACAAGATGGGACGGAGAAAAGGAGAAAGGAAAGCAGGAAATACTGATTAAGCACCTAGACTATGTTCCAGGCACTCTGTTAAGCACTTCACAACTATTATCACCATTATCTCATTTAAGTGGCAATCTGACCACTTCGTTCCCCCATTCAATAAACTTCTATGGTTAACTATTGCTTTTGGATAAGATACAAACTCCTGTGACTTCTATTCAAACCATTCCCAAACTATCCTGTCAGACTCATTCCCCTTTGTATACTCTTTGGTTCCCCCAAAATAGCCTTATCTATGTTACTCATACATAGCCCTCCACCTATGCCTTTACATTGGCCACCCTGCCTCCCCCATACCTGTACATTCTCCCCACCTCCTTAAAGATGTAGCTCAAATACCGCCTTATATATGAAACGTTTCCTGACCTACCCCACCTCTCCTTCCCTAAATGTCAGGGTCCTCTCTCCCTGTCAACCTTCTGTTTATTTGTTATATATTTACACTTGCATATCTTGTAAGCTTCTTGAGAGTAAGAACTGTTTCATTTTCTTGTATTGGTTCCCTAGTGCCCAGCACATAGTAGGTGCTTAATAAACTTTTTTTTTGCTCGCTTGCTTGATCAATTTAGATAATAGCTAGCTGACCTCCAATTAAGAATAAGCCAAGTTGATCTGAGGCCTACCTTTCTCTGCCTTGTTGGGTTGAAGCTTTCTTCAACAAATATTTTCAGTCTTCATTTGTATACTTTACATTAAAGCTCAACTTAGATCTACTTATATTTAAAAAGGGTGCCCCAATGTACATGCTGTGGTTTCCTGCCTTCCTGCTTTTGATCAGGTTGTTCCCAGTGCCTGAAATGACTTTTGCCCCCAGCTGAATTCCCATCTAATGTTAAAGCCCAACTCAAATGCTTCCTCTTACGTGAAGTCTTCCTTCATCCTTCACCTCTGACCTTTCATAGTACCTCGGTTTGTACCTCTCAAATGAACTTACCATGTATTATCATAAATAATCGTTCACCTTTATTGTCTTAAATTCTCCCCACTAGAGTGTAAACTCCATAAAGGCAGGAAGCTTCTTATCTAACCGTCATATTTTCCCTTGTCATTGTTCAGTCATTTTCAGTCACATCTGACTCCTCGTGATCCCATTTGGGGTTTTCTAGGCAAAGATACTGGAGTGCTTTACATTTCCTTCTCCAGCTTATTTTACAGATGAGGAAACTGAGCCAATCAGGGTTAAGTGACTTGTCCAGGGCCACACAGCTAATAAGTGTCTGAGGCCAGATTTGAATTCAGGATGATGAGTCTTTCTGACTCCAGGCCTGGCACTCTATCCACTGCACCACCTAGTGGCCCTATTGTATTTCCCCTAGCACCCAGTAAAGTTTCCAGAACACAGGAGGCTCTTAATAAATGTTTGCTGATTCGCACATTCTATTAAGCAAAACGCTTTCTTGTTATTAAATACAAAGAGGATTGCTTTTTAATATTTCAACATTTTTTTCTTTTAGGTGGAATTAGATAAAGATGATGATGGTGATAATGCCAATCCACATGACATTTATATATGCCGTTAAGCTTCGCAAAAGATTTTACATAATTATCTCATTTGAACCTCACAATAACCTTGTGAAGTAGGTACCAGAGATATCATTATCCCCATTTTATAGATGAGGAAACTGGAACTGAGAGTTATTGTGACTTCAGAAAGGATGACAAAGTCAGTGCCATGAGCCAAGTTTCATCCAGGTCTTTCTAATGTCAAGCCCAGAATCCTATCCCACTAATTAAATACCCTGGGTGGAAACCAAGGGGGTTCCTTGCTGATATGCGCCCTGATATCCATCTTAATATTCTCTAGCAGGGATGCTGTAGAGTTTTAAGAGAACTGCTTGAAGGTCCCCTAAGTCTATTGTCATTAAAAGAGTCACCCTGAGTTTTTTCCTACTCTGTTGGGGGACAGTCATTTGTAACATGGAACCCTTGATTTAGAACTCTATGGGTAGTTCTGAGATAGCAGGTTCAAGATATTCAGCCAAATGTCATCTAAACTTGAGTATTTTGTGCCTTTCACACTGAAGACAGTATTTATCCCCTCTTCCTCAAATCACTGTAGGGACCAGTTCTGAATTTGCTCACAGGAAATATAGTTTGCCAATACTTTAGGTGAGAAGAAGTTAAAGAATTTCACAATTATCTCATTTATTCTGTTTCTCTGGGCTGCCCTCTCTCTGTTTTTATTTTTCAATGCCTCTGGTTGACTTGGCTTCAGCATTAAATCTTTCTGAATTTCCTTCCAACTCACCCTACTTTCTGCCATCTCTCATAACTTTTTTATTCTTATTTCCTCGGAGAATTTTTTTATCCCCTTCTGGCTTTTCACAATGTTCCTTATTCTTCTTGATTTCTTTTTGAGTGCTCATACAAATGCTACTTTTTATTGTTATTTTCACCTTTTTTTCTTTAGTCCTCGCCTTCCTTTCTAATGAATCTTCTTCCCCTGACTCTCTGTCTACCAAGATAGCTCAAGGAAGGAACAGTCCATAATTGTCATCTATTTTCCTGTTCAGGCAGGGCTTTACCTTTAATGACTTTAGTTACAAAAACAAATCCTTATTGAACAGTTGCATCTGTCTGTTCTTGTCTCTGAACTCTCACCATATCATTGTAGACTCTCACAATTCATATCTCTGACTTCAGTATTCAGTGATCTGATCTGGTGGCAATGATACCCAACAAAACTATTGCTATTTCTGTCAGCCTCTAATCAATCTGGCTTGGGCAACTGTCTAGAACTGTCTAGATCATTGGCCTTTTAAAAATTAATAAATATTTATTGAGATGAAAGGTGTCCAAGAAGTTAGCAGGTACTTATTTAAAAACAAAGCAAGATATGAGAAGACATCTTTTTTTTTTCTTTTTGGAAGGGGGAAGGTAGGTCAATTGGGGTTAAGTGACTTGCCCAAGGTCACACAGCTAGTTTTTATGTTAAGTGTCTGACTTGAACTGGATTTTGAACTCAGGTCCCCCTGACTCCAAGGCCGATGCTCTATTCACTGCGCCACCTAGCCACCCCATCTTCCTTTATTTTTTGCAGAGGTCAGGTTTCCTGTGGAATATTGCATGCACAGCACTAGTTTTTTGTTTTTGTTTTTGTTTTTTCTTTTTATATGTTGATCATCTTTGATGAATTTTTTTCTCCTTTTTTTTCTTTTAAAAAAAATCCTCTGTCATAAGGAATGGTTCTCTGAGAGGAGGGAAGGGGAAGGGAAGCACAAAGTGGGAAATGATACTATAAAAACAAAAGATATTAATAAAACCTTTTAAAAATCTGTTTTAAATGTGAAGTGGTGGGGCGGCTAGGTGGCGCAGTGAGTAGAGCTCCAGCCCTGGAGTCAGAAGGACCTCAGTTCGGATCTGACCTCAGACACTTAATGCGCACACAAAAACCTAGCCGTGTGACCTTGGGCAAGTCACTTAACCCCAACTGCCCTCCAAAAAGAAAAAAAAAAAGTGAGGTGGCAAAATGTAAATTTGAAGGTGCCTCTGAATTTTCCAGCTAGCAGAATAAACCTAAATTAGATGGCAAACCAAAGTTTCCCTCTCAGATCTATAGTTTCTATAGCTTGAAAAGTCAGAAATCAGAGATAAGCGTATTAAGGTCTCAGCATTTACCTTTGGCTCCCCAGAGGCATTAAACAACCTCACTCCTTTCTGTCCTCTTCCACATTTGCCAATGAAGATTTCTTGATTACTTTCTTTCAGCCCACCAACCATGAAATCCCCATGTACTGCTATAATGCAGTGACCTTTTCTATAATGTTTCTTTCAATTCTTCATAAACTATTTCCTTTGACCATTGCATCAGATGACTCATTTGCATTATGTTTAGTATGCATTCTGCAGGGCTAAATAGACTGAGTCTGGAAGGGAACATTGATGAAGTGGAAAGAATATGAGACTAGAACATAGATTTTTCCAATTACTACCTATGTGACTTTAGGCAAGCCATTTCACCCCACTTTGGCCCATAGTTCTTTCATCTGCAAAATGAGAAGATTGTATTAGATGATCTCTAAATTCCATCCTGTGTTTAATCCTATGATACTACACACTTATAGCTGGCAAAAAAACCAAACAAACCCCCAAAAATCACTTTAAGGTTTTCAAAATGCTTTACAAGTATCATCTCATTTTATCCTCACAACAACTCTGGCAGGAAAGAGTTATAATAATTCTCCCTATTTTAGAAATGAGGAAAACTGAGGCAGAGATGAAATGGCATGCCCAGGGTCACATGAGGCTGGATTTGAATTCAAGCTATTACTGATTCCAGGCCCAGCTCTCTGAAATGACCTGTCATAATTCTTAAGTAACATCCCGGTTCCCCTTAGGAGAAAATCCAACACTGTCAGTTCTCTTCTGGGTCTGTTGTTTCTGGCTTTACTAGGGAATCATTGATCACTTTAATTTTAAAGTGCAACCAGATCATCTGATCTCATTCCGTATAGGTCAACGGCATTTACTTTATTTCTTCATGGTAAATATTTACACCAGACATGAATTTATGAATTATGACTTACTACCCTTCATTTAATGATTGCTTTGGCCTTTATCTGAATGGAATTAAGTGGTCTTATGGATGATAAATGGTAGTAGGTTCTTTGTCATGCTTTCTCTTGCTCTTCCTCTTCCTCTGTGTGGCTTTTGGGGACAGGAATTTCATAGGTAGACATTAGGGGTCTAGGGACATATTAACCTAATGGAAGACAATTTCACTAGCAGAATTAGTTGGAAAATAGATTCCAGTTTGGAAATTACAGAGGTTTTTTTGTAAACTACAAAAGGTTTTTGAAAACTACAAAAGGTCTTCTGGGTGTCTGTGCATAAGGGCTAGAATAACAGATGACAGATAATAATGGCCAAACATTTATATAGGTTGGCAAAGCCTATAGATCCTTACAATGATCCTGTTGGGCAGGTACTGTTGTCATATAGCACACGAGAGAGAAAAGGTTGCAATTTCCTTGGCCCAAATATATATTTAAAGCATATTTCTAGATATATGTGTATATGAATCACTAAGCTCTATTAGAATAGCTAGAGTCAATTGTTGAATAAACAATATCTTAAGAATCTAAAAGTCTGGATTGTAAACTCGTAAGATTATTACTTATTTGAACATAATGACTTCAGCCATATAAACCCCCTGGCACCTTATCTCTCCAAGAATTCTGGGAGTGTTAATAAAGACACAGCTAAGGCAGGGAAGCCAATACTTTTCCCCAGGGTGATGAAAATTAAAGGGCTTCCTGACAGAACTTTCAACCCCTCAGTTCTGAACACAGGAACATGAGAGCTTAGCACCTACTTAATGAACATAAAGAGTTAAAATGAAAACATGCTCTTCTCATTACCTCACCCCTCCATTAGCCTTTTACTGGGCTAGTCTGTCATCTCTCTTCTGCCTGAACCCACCACAACAATGGCCTTGTATTGTCATGGAGTTGGCCCCTAGGGAAGGGGAAATTCTATAAGGCTGATAGGTTTCTGAATGTCAGCTATTTCCCAAAGATATTTAAAATGAGTTACAAATGGTCTGTCATGGGTCCATGGGGGGTGATTTATTGTGTTCCAAGGGAGCAGAGAGAGACTTCAATCTTCTAGGCTGCCATTGTCCTCAGGGGTCTGAAATAGGGAGGGCTTTGGTTGTCCATGCACAAGGGCTAGGATAACAGATAAGAGAAAACAAGAACCAAATATTTATATAGGTTGGCAAAGTCTATGGATCCTCACAACAACCCTCTGGGTAGCATACTGTTATTATTTTCATTTGTTAGAGGAGAAAACTGAGGTTGTGACAGATTAGCTTACTTGCCCAGGGTCTTAGGGCTAATAAACATCTGAGGTCTAATTTAAGCCTAGGTTTTCTTGACTCCAAGCTGAGGACTCTGTCTACTATGTCATCGAAGTGCTTGGAAGAACCCAAAAACGTACCCACTGAAACTATGAAACTTTGAGTTGACTCAGAGACATGTGAGTGTCTGTGTGTGTGTGTGTGTGTGTGTGTGTGTGTGTGTGTATTCTTTTGGACATGGACAATGTGATGATTTGTTTTGCTTGACTGTTATTTGTTACAAGAGTTTGACTTTTAGTTTCTTCTCCAATGGGTAGGGTGGTAGGAGGAAGATAAAATAGATTTTTTTATTAATTAAAAAATATAATTTAATTTTAAAAATAAATGCTATTAAATGGCATACCCATTGCACTAAAATTCAAACTTATTCTAAAATGTCATTACCCTTGTAAAGAATGGAAAATATAGGGCTTCTTCCTCCCTCCCCCTACCATACACATAATCTATATTTCAGTTAAATTGGATTCTTTCTCCTGAACACACTGTACCTTCCTACTAATACCTATCTTTATACCAGAGGTTCTCAAACTTTCTGGTCTCAGGACCTCCTTACACTCTTCAGAATTATTGAGTACCCTAAGGACCTTTTGTTTATATGGGTTTCATTTATCTTTATTTAGAACATTAGAAATTAAAACTGGTAAATTTTTAAATATTTATTCATTAATATATTAAAATAACAAACCTATTATGTTATAAATAATGTTTTAATGAAAAATAATTATAATTTTAAAAAATAGTGAAAATAGTGGGATTTTTTTTTACATATTTTGGCAAATCTCCTTAATGTCTGGTTTAATAAAAATACTTGGATTCTCATATATACTATGCATTCAATCTGTGCAATATGTTGTTTTGATTCAAGTATATGAAGAAAATCCTGCCTCACACAAATATTCAGTTGGAATAAGGATGAATATTTTAATAAGCAAATAATGTTTTAATATTATCATGAAAATAGAAAATAAAATCCCCTGAAAGGGTTTTGGGGTCCATACACTGTGAACTTCTGCATTACACTGTTCTCTATGCCTAGCACACCACCCCTCTCTAGTTTCTATTCTGTGGAATCCTACTTAGTTCTAACAGCTCCACCCAAATACCTAGTCCTCCTCCAGATTCCCCTGTAGTTCATAAGGACCTTTTTCTCTGTTTGCCCCACCCCCTTTGTGTATCTTTTTAATTCACTAATTAGATATTTTGTATTATAGTCCTTTGTGTTAGTAGCCTAGAAATATATAGGCAAATACTGTGCCTTATCTAAGCTTTGTATCTCTTTGTATCTCACTTAGTCTGGGACTTTTCATACAATGGGAACCTGATAAAAGACTAACTAACATAAAACCGGATTAAAAAATTCTGGGGGTCTTAGTGGACTGCAAATCAAGACAAGTCAGCTGTATGATATGGCAGTCATCAAAAAAATAAAGAATGTGGGCTGCCTTGAGAAGCATAACTTTTGGAGACAAGGAGGTGATAGTTCCTTCAGTGATAGATCACTCTGGAATATTACATTTAATTCTTGAGTTCAATGTCATGTGAGGATCTGTGAAGGAACTAGTAATATTTAGCCTGGAAAGAGTAGCCTTGAGGAGATGTGATGTTGTTGTTGAGTTGTTTCTGTGGTATTTGATTCTTTGTGACCCCATATGGATTTGCTTGGCAAAGAAACTAGAGTGGTTTGCCATTTCCTTCTCCACCTCATTTTACAGATGGAGAAACTGAGGCAAACAGGTGACTTGCCCAGGGTCACACAACTAGAAAGTGTCTGGGGTCATTTTTGAACTCAGGTCTATCCTGATTCCAGATCCAACACTTTACTCAGTACACTACCTTGCTGCCCCTAGGAAGTGTGATAACTGTCTTCAAATTTTTTAAAGGCTATCACGTACAATACAGATTAGATTTGTTTGACCCCAGAGGTTAGAGCCAGAAGCAATGGAGGAAGTTTCAAAAAGATAAACTGAAGCTTGAGGTTAGGAAAAATTTCTCAAAGTGTGGAATAAAGGTCCTCCTCATTGAAAATATTTTAACAGAGGTTACATATCAGATACATTATAGAGAGGATTCTTTCAGTCATGGGATGGACTAAATGATTGGTTTCCAACTCTTCAACTCTCAAATTCTGTGGTTCTGTGATCAATGCTGAATTGAATATATCTTCCCTTTTCATCACCATTCAGTTGAAAAATACATCTACCATTTTCTACGCCTAAGCCCCCTCTTTTATGGACCATTAGAAAAATGATCCCAGGGCTAGCAACTGACTTACCATCACTATTTACATCAATCTTTTCAAATACCAAGTTGGTAAATTCCGGAGCGCTCAGGGTGTTTTGGCCATTGATGGCTTGTATTGCCTGTAAACAGAAATAAATGCAATCAACCCCAATATATACCCAAAGGAGGAAAGTTATAAATGGAATTAAGATTAAAGTTAGGGTTAAGATTGGAAATGGAATTGTGTTGTTCAGTTGTTTTTCAGTCCTGTCTGACTTTTCATGACCCCATTTGGGGTTTTCTTGGAAAGATACTGGAGTGGTTTGCCATTTACTTCCCTAGCTCATGTTGCAGATGAGGAAACTCAGGCAAACAGGGTTAAGTGATTTATCCAGGGTCATGCGGCTAGTAAGTGTCTGAGGCCGGATTTGAACTCAGGAAAATGAATCTTTTGGATTTCAGGCCTAGCACTCTATCCACTGCACCACCTAATTGCCTCTAGAAATGGAATTAAGGATTATCTCAAATGTAGCTCAAGGGTGGTATGAATAGATATGCCTAGAATCTGGCCTACTCCTCTGTAAGAGAGATTGTGATTCTTGCTTTAATGGGTACATGAGAAAGAACATGGCTGGATACTTTTTTCAGTCTCTAAGATGGGTTCTGGACTAGAATGATACTTATCTGCCCCCCTAAATATTGTTCTTTTAGCCATACAATAGATTCAAAATAAAAACTGCTTCCCTGGTCACTAACCTATAAGGGGAGAGAATAGCTCTCAGTTTATGGCAGCTGGCTTTGTCCCATCAGTATATAGAAAAGTTTATATAGCAAGAGATACTTAAAGAAGCCCATTTATAAATTGGAGAAATTCTACAGATTAGGCTACGCCAGAAAATAAACACATGTGAATGAGTTCTATGCCTGGGAGCAAAATAAGAATATAAACCAAAGGAAAAAACCCCAATTTTGACCAAAGGAAAATTTTCTTTCCAAAGTCCCTAGGGAGGTAAGCAGGAAGTCAGAAACCTATTAAGCAGCTGGGTTCCATGTCTATATGTATATGTATATCTATATATTCCAAAATCTTTCTATTTCTGTCCAATAACACAAAAATGGGAGAGCTGTTATATATACATTTGTTAGCTATTCTAATATGTCATCTTTGATATTAGGGACTCTGAATCATTGCTGACTTTACTTTCAGTAAAATACTGCTTTTTTGTCCCATCTTTATCACCCCCTTCAACTTCCTTACACTGATTAATATTCAATTAGATGCGATTGGCCTGTCAAGGATCTTCTTATTGGAATTTCCCCTATTTCTCTTCTTATTCTTAAAGATGGCACAGTTTAATTAATAAAGAAATATTTACTATGGAATGGAGCAAGGTAATAAGTAGAAAACTTTTCACTTGTTGCAAAAATGAAGTCAGGGATGGGTCAGCACAGGTATAGAGGGCTGTCCAGTTGTGGGTTCAGTGATGCTCAGAGATGTGCCCTTGTGGGGGTTGGAATTCCTTTTCTGTCTCCTGGAAGCAGACCAAGCCAAGGAATGGGGTCACCTTGAAGTTTAATGATGGGGATATTTAGATTGCTGTGAGAAGGAAATGTTTTATTAGATCAAAGCTATGGCAGTCCCACCTTCATCAGGTTTCTAGGAGAAATGCCAAATTTAACTTGTAGCTCTAGACTTGGAAGTGGCCTCAGAGGCCCACTGAATCTACCTTCCTCATTTTATAGGAGAACAAAATGATGCCCAAAGAAGTTAAGTGACTTCTCTGAGATCATACAAGTAGTAATCAATGAAGCTGAAACTCAAACCCAAATTTATCAACTCCAAATTCAACTCTTCCATTGAACCATGCTGCCTTTCAAGAAAAGACACAATTCCTTCCCTTCCTACTATTGACCATTTAATAGACACTAACACAGATAACAGTATTACATGAAAAATGCATTAGAGTTTAAAAAATAATGATTGGATAAGTCATTGCCAACTTGAGGTAACCAGGAAAACTTCATGGAAGTGATAGTTTTTTAAACAGACTTTAAAGAATGAATAATAACAACAACAATAATACAATATTACAGCTAATATTAAACTTTATAAAGCATTCTATGTAGATTGCCTTATTCGAACTTCATAACAACATTGTGAAGTAAGATACTACTCTGTGAAGTAAGAATTCAACTGGAAGAATCTATATTTAGGTCTCTTGGATGGAGCACACTCAATAGACCCAGTTGTTGGCCTATGACTACTTGAAAGGAGACAGGGGATAAAGAAGAATTGTGGTTTCAAAAGAAGTTAAGAATATCACATAATATTACTTGGAAGAAGTAGGTCACTTCTAACTTTAACATTCTGGTCCAATCAATTCATTTTATATATGAAGAAACTGAGACCTGAAGAAATTTACCAAATTGTTCAAATTCACATAGAGTCACTAGAAGAGCTTAGACTTGGACTCAGGTCTTTTGTGTGGCTTATAGTGTGTGCTTCTCAACTCCTCCTTTGCATTATCTTTTTATTTAAACCAATGACTTCTGGCTTTGTTCATTGGCTGTTCCCCTGGTATTAGTTACTATTAACTTCATTTTGTCTCCAGGTCCTTTGTTCTGGACCTTGTTCCCTTTGTTTGGATCAAGAATTACCTCTTCTGGGCTTTCTTTAAAACTCAAGTCCCGAGGAGGCGGAGCCAAGATGGCGGAGTAGAATCAGCACCTCCAAGGCTCTCTCCCCCGAGATTACCTCTGAACTATGTAAAAGGGGACTCTGAACAACTTCTGGAGCCCCAGCACCCACAGAACGACACAGAGAAGCTAACCTCCTGCTGAGGACAGCCCAGCAGCCCTGCAGGAAGGGCCAGCGCAGCGCTCTGGGAGGCGGCAGCACAGTGTGGCGGAGAGCCGAGCCCAGGTCCTGAGGTTTTAGCCCCAGGGCGGCCAGGCCTACAGCCCGCTGGAGGGACCCCAGAACACCAGCAGGTGTGGTGATTCCAGAATGGTCAACACAGACATGCCTAGGACAAAGTGAGAGGTTAGTGCCCTATGTTTTGGGGCCAGTATTTGGGGAATGCGTCAGCTTCCTCCCCTGGGGGCTAGAAGCCGCTGAGGAGAAACACCATTTTGCAGTTTTCAGTGGTGGCTCCAGCTCCTGACCTGCAAACTATAGGGAGATCCAGCGATCAGTCTTGGGGGGTAATCGCTGTTGCTTTAACCGCCTTGGATCTGGATTGTGATCTGGTGGGGGGGGAGGTTGTGGGGCGGGTTTCCAGCTTGCCAGAAATGGAAGTTGACCCCCACACGTTCAGGACAAAGCTCCCCTGTCTGGTGGCAGAGTTCTACTGTGGCAACAAGCCCAAAAGTCAAGTAATTAAGTGGCATCATGCCAAGGGAGAGGAAACAAAATAAACAGAAAAATGAAACATTAGACTCCTATTTTGGGGGCAAAGAGGATCGAAGCATGGAACAGTCAGAGGACTGTGAGGTCAGAAATCCTGTTCCAAAAGCCCCAAAGGAAAATATGAGCAGGTTACAGGCCATAGAGGACCTTAAGAAGGACTTTAAAAATCAAATAAGAGAAGTGGAGGAAAAATTGGAAAGAGAAATGAGAAGGATGCAGGAAAACTATGAAATGAGGGTCAACAGCCTGACTGAGGAAAACAACACCTTAAAAAATAGACTAACTCAAATGGCAAAGGAGGCCCAAAGGGGCAATGAGGAGAAGAATGCCTTAAAAAGTCGAATTTGCCAGATGGAAAAAGAATCTCAAAAGTTCACTGAGGAGATTCATTCTTCAGAGTTAGACTGGAGCAAATGGAAGCTAATGACTTTATGAGAAATCAAGATGTTGTTAAGCAGATCCAAACAAATGAAAGATTAGAAGGCAATGTGAAATATCTCATGGGAAAAACCACTGACCTGGAAAATAGATCCAGGAGAGACAATTTAAAAATTATTGGACTACCCAAAAGCCATGATCAAAGAAAGAACCTAGAAATCACCCTTCAAGAAATTCTCAAGGAAAATTGCCCTGATGCTTTAAATCCAGAGGGCAAAATAGAGGTTGAAAGAATCCACAGATCACCTCCTGAAAAAGATCCCCAAAAGAAAACTCCCAGGAATGTTATAGCCAGGTTCCAGAATCCCCAGATCAAGGAGAAAATACTACAAGCAGCCAGGAAGAAACAATTTCAATATTGTGGAAACACAATCAGAATAGCCCAGGAACTGGCAGCTTCTACACTGAGGGACTGAAGGGCATGGAATGTGATATTCCAGAGGGCAAAAGAGCTGGGACTGACCCCAAGGTTCACCTACCCAGCAAAACTGAGTATTTTGTTTTAGGGGGAAATATGGTCATTCAATGGAATAGAGGACTTTCAAGCATTATTGAGGAAAAAACCAGAGTTGAATAGAAAATTTGACATTCAGACACAAGAAGCAAGAGATACCTGAGAAGGTAATCAGGGAAAAGACATCAAAAGGAACTTATCAAAGTTAACCTATTTACATTCCTATATGGAAAAACAATAAGCGTGACTGATGAAACTTTTCTCAGTATGAAAATAATGGAAGAAGGGTATATGGTCACATGAATACATATATGAATGTGTGTATATATGTTTACAGTTATACATGGATAGAGGGCATAGGTTGAATTTGTTGGGAAGGGGTGATACCTAAGGGGTGAAATTGTGAGGTGAGAGAGGAAAGTGGCAAGACGAGATGGGGAGAGACAGGGTAGGGTAAACTATCTCATGTAGAAGAAGCAAGGGGAAGTGGCTGCAGAGGAGGGGAAGAATAGGAGGGCAAAAAGGCAAAACCACATTCTCATTGAATTTGGTTCAGGGAGAGAATGACATATATACTAAATGGGATATCTCAACCTGCAGCAGAATAGGGGGAAGGGGGATGAGAGGAGGGATGATGGATGAGAGGGCATCCTTGCGGTGAGGGGAGGTTGGAAGTACCCACTATAGAAGAGGGACAAGATCAAGTAGGGAATGGACCAGGTGGGGGGTGGGATGGGTGGGAGGGAATTATAAGCAGCCTTGTACAGTATATCTACTATGGTAATATTTTGCATAGTTATACATGTACAACACATACTGACTGAATTACTTATCTTCCCAGAGGGAATGGGTGACAAGGGAGGAAGGGAATGGATCTGAAATTCGAGGTCTTAAAATTAAATGTTTCAAATATATATAAACATTAAAAAAAAGATAACAGAGATGGGTGGGAGGGAATTATAAGCAGCCTTGTACAATATATCTACTATGGTAATGCTTTGCATAGCTAGACATGTACAACATATACTGAATTACTTATCTTCCCAGAGGGAATGGGTGACAAGGGAGGAAGGGAATGGATCTGAAATTCGAGGTCTTAAAATTAAATGTTTCATATATATATATATATATATATATATATATATATATATATATATATATATATATATATACTATTATTAATACTCTTTTGCTTGTAATTGGGAGATAAGATGTGCAGGCATTGGGACACAGAGATTCACCTTCCTCTAATGGAAAAGTCGAAGGGGTTATGGGAGAAGATAGGGGAGAGAGCAGATTGGAGGAAGCGATATCTTGTGAGACTGCTATTCTGGGAGGGTGGGTAGGGGAAAAACGGAGGAAAAATTGTAACTCAAAATCTGGCGGAAATGAATGATGTAAAACAGAAGTTAATAAAGCTTTTGTTTAATAAAGGTAAAAAAATAAAAATAAAACTCAAGTCCCATCTTCTGCAAAAAAAAAAAAAGATTTACCTCTTCTGAAAATTTTGCTAGGGTGCTGAAGAATGAGAAATACTGAAAAGCACTGATGTAGCAATAGGCATACCCTGAATTTAGATCTTGTTCGGTGATGTTTCATAATAAAATTGAAGGATTATAGTCAAGGTTCCCAAAACATAGAAAACCCACATTAGAATGACAACTGATGACAAAGACTCAAATTGCCTCCATGCTCTAGTTGATGAAGAGTGGAGCATAGCTCACTTAGGAACCCTTAATACCCAGCAGTCAAAAAAGTGGTTGTTAGACATCCTAGAGTGCTAGGAACATATCCTCATGACCCACCTGCCTCTTGTCACTGGATTTGGTGGTAGGGAGTGTGGGAGGGAAGAGAGATAAGAGAAGGAGCTTTTGTGAGAAATGGGAACAAGATCTTGTTTCCTCCATCTATTGCCCAGACATAGCAAAACATGTGTGTGACATGTTCTGCTTCCCCAGTGCCCTGTCCACTAGATAACGGACCCCAGGTCTCTAAGACAGGGGAGGAAAAATCAACGGGCAAGGGGAAGTTGCAATTACCATTAGCAATATTCTATAGGGGGACTGCTTGGTATAGCAGAAAGAGCACTTGCTCAAACTCAGAGGTCACATTAGCACATTAAATGACACGTGCGCAAGTTATTTAAACTTCCTGGACCTTCGCTCCTTCATGTATCAAATGAGGCAGTTGGATTAATGGCATCTGAATGTCCTTACAGATATCCTATGATCATGTCCTGATGTCATTGTAAAAATGTAATTATTTTAATTAGGGCTGCCGGCAATATATTTCATATTTATATGGCACTTATTGAACACACAGGTATCCTTTGAAACGTTGCTGGCAGTATATTTCAATTAGAGAGCACATTTCAAAAATAAAAATATGCTTACTAGGGTTAGGGTTAGAGTCGGGTTAGGGTTAGAATTGGAGGGTGGGAGGCAGATAGAGTTGGAGATGCATATTTAGGGTGAAGGTTAGGGTCAGAGGGTTAGAATCAGAGTTGGAGATACTTAGGATCAGAGTTAGAGTTGGAGTTGGCAAACATTTGTCCCAATAGATCTGATGATAAAATTCTGCAGTGACTCTAGCTAGAGGCATTTCCAGGTATCAAAGATGGTTTGGGAAAGATACACACACATACATACCCACAAACAAATATACATATAACAATATATGTAGACACACATATATACATATATATACATGTATACACATGTATAGACACACACACATACACATATAGACACATGTACACACATATGTATACATATATACACATGTGTACATATTATATGTGTGTGTGACTTTAAAATATATTTAAATAATGGCAGCAAAGAATATCAGATTGATACCTGGCCTGGGAAGCAGGAAAATATGGACCTAATATTTTTTTATTCAAATCTAGCACATATTGGCTGGGCCAAGACAATAGCCTCTCCATACCCTAGACAATTCTCTAATTCTGCAGTATACAACAGTTGGCTATCTGTATTGGTAGAGGGACTTTCCTCTCTGGGAGTTCCCTACCCTAGTGCTGTAAAAATCCAATAGAAATGGGGCAGGGAGAGGCACTAAACCATACATAAAGATCTATGCAGGCAGCATATTTACTTAGAAAACAACACATTTGCATTGTCTATGCACTGTTGTAATTTTATCTATTTTATTAAATATTTCCCATTTTAAGCGATTTAATCTGGTTTGGATTTAACTTGAAAGTGTTGCTTGTTTGACACCTCTCCCCTACACTACTAAGATCCCAGGTCTCTAACCCCTTAAGAGCAGACATTGTTTTAGCTTTTGTCTCTGTTACCCAAGTACCTTAGGCTGTTCTTTGAAGAAATTTGAAAATAAGAAGGAAGGGTGTCTGTCAATTGGGGAATGGCTGAATATTCATGTATATGAATGTAATGAAATACTATGGGGTTATAAGAAGTGATGGAAGGTACAGTTTCAGAGAAACCTGGCAAGACTCATATTGCAGAATGAACATAACCAGGAGAAAAATTTGTACAATAACAGCAATATGGTAAGGACAAACAACTTTCAAAGATTTAAGAACTGGTCAGTGCAATAATCAAATATGATTCTAGAGGGCCAATGATGAAGAATTTCACCTCCCTCCTGACAGAGACATAATGGACTCAGGATACAGAATGAGAAAATAGAATTCTGGAATGTTTTGCTAGACTCTGCACATTTGTTACAGGGGTTTTGTTTTTTCTATCTTTTATTTTTCTCCTACTGGGGAGGGAGAGAAAATAAATTTTTATTAATGGAAAAAATTAAATTAAGATTTAATTAAAATGTACTTTGCAAATATAAGACGTTTCATAAATGTTTGTTTAATCAAATTACAAAAACTGTCTTCAATGCAGCAACCCTGAGGAGAGCTATTTCAAGCATTGAGGCATATTCGAGAAGAAGGTATTTTGGAGCAGGGAAACCTTTCTTGAGTATTCTTGTAATTCAACCATATAGGCAACTGCCCACTCTGTCTTCATTTATGTCAGTCCAAGGGACGCCTTCCAGTGTTAATTCTGGCCAGTTCATTTATTTGATGTTGATGAAATTCTATGTTCTATTAGAGAAGGTTGGAATGGACTCCAGTGTTAAAATGTTGATTTGCAATTGCAACTGCCTGGTATCCTCTGGTGTCCATGGCAAGCACTTCCCCCCTTAACTCAGATCATTCATATATGCCAGACCAAACTGCCTGACAGAACGGAAAAACTCAGACTTGCTATATAATGTCCCATACCACCAGAATACAGAGCATTTACAACCTTACCATGAAGATGTTCAGTAGTTCCTTTCTGTCAATAGATCCATTTCCATCGGCATCATACAGTTTAAAATACCACTTCAATTTCTGGTCCATTTTCCCTTGTATAACCAAATTTATAGCAGCGATAAACTCTAAAAAGTCGATAAATCCATCCTACAGAAAGGGAGGGATGAAAAAAGAAATGGATGTTTAACCAGGGCAGTCAGCTTTTATTTGGATAGTAATCTTTCATAAGCAGGACCTTTAACACAACACTATACAATCCCATAAAGAACCCAGCACGTCAATTTTCCTTGGGGCTTAACTCTTTAAAAGGGAGGTACTCATATGTTCCCTAGAAAGAAGCATGGAAAGAAAAAAACCATATTGCCTCAATAAAATTCCTCTGGCATTTAAAGCCCTTCACAGTCTCACTCCAACTTATCTTTCCACATGGATTTCCATATTACTTTGCCCCATGCACTCTATACTGTAGCCAGCTTGGTCTATTTACTGGACCATAACATTTCATCTCCAAAACATGCACATAGTATCTCTCTTCCTTAAATGCTTTTTCCTCACTTCTACCTCTCAGAACTCCCTATCACTTCAATGTTCTGAACAAGGGTCACCAGAGCCCCAGGTCTGTAGTCAGGACGACCTGAGTTCAAATCCAACCTCAGATATATACTAGATGTGTGACGCTAAGCAAGTCACTTAACCTCTGATCACCTCAGTTTCTTCAGCTGCAAAATAATAATAATAATAATAATAATAATAATAATAATAATAATAATAATAGCATGTCCCTTGGAGGCTTGTTCAGAGAATCACATGAGATATTTGTAACAGAAAAAAAGCACTTATTGGAGAGCCTGGAGCATAATAGGTGCTTAATAAATGCTCACTCACTGTCTTTTCTCCAACCCTCCCCCCGCAACTTAGTTTAGGTCAAGTTAAATGTCTGGGTGGGATTTGATCCCAGGTCTTTCTGAGCATTTCCAAGTCTAGTGTTGTCTCTATTATTACATTACACACTGTCTCAGAGGTTGTTTTTTTTAACCCCCTTGTTTGAATTTTACTCATCTTTTTAGGGGCCTAAGCATTGAAAAGCAGATTAAGATCTGTCCTTTCTTATTCCTTTATAAAGAATCTGCCAGATGCAGTTGTTTTGCTTAGTATCTTTTAGAAATAGATGTGAGGTGGGGTTTGGGTTTTGGGTGGTTTTTTTTTTTTGAGGTGAGTTATTTTTTAAAGACCTAAGGCATAGTTTATACTTGGATGCACTGTAGATTTGCTAAAGTTAACTAATTCTTTTTGATCATATTTTTCTCTGAATAGGTTTCCTGACCCATGGTCCCTTGCCCTATAAATATTTTGGCCCGGTACTCATTGATATCTCAGTATACATTTTTAAGGCTGGTGTGGCAGCTGGATTACTTTTACAAATGATAAAATTGAATCAATAAAAGATACTTGAGGGTGAGGAGGAAGGAGGGAGGAAGGGCATGGTATGTGCCTGTATGAAATGTGCATTACCACCACTGAATTCTACATAGAAAGATGTCTGTCAAAAGCATTTTTTTCTGGAGTACAGAGGCTGCACAGTCCTACTTTTTGAAATCAAAATTGTGGATTCTTCCACTTTGAGAATAAAGCTCTGCATTACAAAGTCTCGTTCCAGGGCTTCCCAGAAAACACAATGATGTGTGTGTGTCTAGCTCAGTCCTGAGTTTTTATGTCTTTTTCTCAAACAGATCTGTAAATAGGCACCCATGAAACTCACCAACGGTTGTAATGACAATGTCAGACAATCACAGCATCCTGGATTTCTAAGGCAGACTGACATGCTGTTTCTCCATAGACTCATTTTGAAATGCAATACACATTCAGCAGCTACAGTGTTGGGTTTTTATGTGCCATGATTTATCAGTCCTAGCTCATCCTCTCAATAAATTAAAAATTACTGCTGGAGACCTTTATTGATAATAAGCCTTTACTTCTGGCTTATATGTCTGACCCATAGATCACAGACTGTTTGTTATAAAGCCATGGAAGAATGTTTTCAAGAGCAAGGTTGAACTCCGGCAAAATTAGGAAGTTGGCAACGTTTGTCTCGGAGGTGACTTTTCCCACTTGGGCATTCTGTCCTCACCCTGGATTACTCCTAGCTCCTTCTTCTTAAACTTTATCCCTCACTACCAAGCAGGACTATTCTGAGACTGTTTGGGGCCTAAAGGCAAAACACAAGACGATTCATATCTAATATTTGTATACCTTGAAATGATGTTAAAATTAATATCCAAGGCAGCATTAAAGAAAAAAAGAAATTAAAAAGCCACACCTGACTATGTGTGTGTGTCTGGGAATCAGGGACATTGAGGGTTTTATAAATACCAGTTACTATTTTCTTCCTGGCTCACTCCATCACTATTTATCCCCTAATAGCAGGGGAATAAATAATAATAACCAATATCTATACAGTCTGTTAAAATATGAAAAAACACTTTGCATACATATCTCATTTGATTCGTATTTGTCCTGTACGTTGTTTGCTTTCTATATATTTTTGTATCTAGTTGCCCCAATTAGATTTTTTCTTTAAATTTATTATTTGTTTTTAACATTCTTTTAAAAAAATTGAGTTCCAAAATCTCTGCCTTCCTCTCATCCCACCCCCACTGAGAAGGCAAGCTATATAATATCAATTATACATGGGAAATCATGCAAAACATATTTCCATAATAACCACATTGCAAAATAAAAGCAAAAAATAAAAACAAAGCAAGAACATTGTACTTCAATTTGCACTCAGAGTTCTTCAGTTCTCTCTCTAGAGATGGATAACATCTTTTCATCATGAGTCTTTTGGAATTATCTTGGGTCATTGTATTGATCTGAGTAGCCAAGTTTTCCCACGGTTTTGATTTTACTGTGTAAAATGATCTCTCAGTTCTTCTCACTTCATTTTGCATCAGATCATATAATGTCTTCCCATGTTTTTTTCTGAAGCCATCTCCCTCATCATTTCTTATAGCACAACAATATTCCCGCCACAATCCTATGCCACAGCTTGTCCAGTCATTACCCAGTTAAGCATTCCCCTCAATTTTTTTCTTTGCCACAGCAAAAAGAAATGCTATGAATATTTTGTATTTTTCTTCAATCTCTTTGAGGTATAGACCTAGTAGTAGTATTCCTGAGCCAAAGGGTAGGCATAATTTTATACTACTTTTAGCATAGTTTCAGGCTGCTCTCCAGGTTGGAGCAGTTCACAACTCTACCAACAAATTATTAGTATACTTATTTTCCCTCATCTCCTCCAGCATGTATTATTTCTTATAGGTGTGAGCTATTTTAATTTGCATTTCTCTAATCAACAGTGATTTAAAGCATTTTTAGACTGCTCAAATCCTTTGACCATTTGTTAATTGAGGAATGGCTCTTATTTTCATAAATTTAACTCAGTTCCCTATTACCTGAGAAATGAGGCCTTTCTCAGCAAAACTTCTGTAAAAAAAAGTTTTCATACTGTGTTGTTGTCCATGGTACTTTCTAGTAAAACGTAGTTTCCTTTCTTATCTCTTTCAATTAGGTCTATTTTCACTTTTCCTTTCTCTGGGATCATAATTGCTACCTTTGCTTTTTTTAAACTTCAGCTGAAGCACAACACATTCTGCTCTAGCCCCTTATTTTAACTCTCTACCTGTGTCTTTCTGTTTCAGGTGTGTCTCTTGTACCCAACCATTGTTGGATTCTGGCTTCCAATCCATTCTGTTGCTTCCAATTTATGGGTGAATCCATCACATTCACATTCACAGTTATGATGGTATTTCCCTCCAGTCTATTTTATTCTGCTTATCCTTCTTTCTCTTTTTATCCTGTTCCTCCTCAAAGATTTGCCTCCCTTAATCCACCTTCCTTTTTATCATTGCCCCATCCCCCTCCTTTTTCTTATGTTCTTCTCTTCCTATTTCCTCTTTGGGCAAGATAGATTTCTATAGTTGAATGTGTATTATAGATAATGTTATTCTTATCACAACCCCAAGAGGTAGGTACTATAAGTATTCTCTTTCCCTCTTTTACAGATGTGGCAAGGGAAGATCAGAGGGGTTAAATGACTTGCCTATGGCTACACAACTGCTAAGTCTCAGAGGTAGGATTTGAATTTAGGTCTCTCAAAATGTAAGGTTAGCCAAATATCCACTTGCCAGGCTATTTTCCTAGCAACCCTCCAAGAGATGCTTCACAAAGTCAAGGCCTGGTGAGGATCACTTTGCTCAGTGGAGGACATTGTCTCTACCTCCAGCCAGCCCTAGACTGTATCTCACATTCCATTCAGACCTCCACTAGGACACCAGAGCCTATCCAGGCCCCTTGCCCTCTATGCTGCTTCTACCTCATGTCTACATGCCTAGAAAAGCAATCTTCCTGCCTGACTTCCAAAGATTAACCTAGAATAAAGTCAGTTTTGGAACTCACTCTACAATTGAGCTATCCTCTTTAGTGGGTGAGTAAGGACAGGCTCACCTAAATCATTATACGCAGACTTCTCAAGAATATGTTTCAGGGATATGTCTCCTATTTAATCCATGCATCCACAAGGAAACCAGGGAGGACCTACCGTGATCTCTACTCACAGCTTGTTTAGAGAATAATAATAAAATCAATTCTTCAGTGGTAATCAGAATGAGCACAACAGTCTGTTCTCTTCTCACTCACAATTCCTGTAACTCCTTAAACCAAAAGTCGATTACCTGGCCACAATTTCTCTAGATATGCTATCTCCCCTTACTAAAATGCAAGCATCTTGAGGACAAGGACTCTTACTTTTTTCCCAATTTATTTATTTATTTTTAGTTTTCAACATTTATTTCCACAAGATTTTGAGCTACAAATTTTCTCCCCATCTTTCCCCTACCCTCACCCCAAGATAGTGAGCCTACTGAATACCTCTTCCCCCAATCTGTTCTCTCTTATGTCCTCCCCCATACCCCACTAACTTTTTAGTAGGGCAAGATGGATTTCTATACCCCAATACTTGTATATCTTATTTCCCAGTTGCATGTAAAAAACAATTTTTTAAACATTTGTTTTTAAAACTTTGATTTCCAGATTCTTTCCCTTCTTCCTTCCTATCCACCCCCACTGGAAGAACATGCAATTCAATGTAGGTTGTACATGTGTAGTTATGCAAAACGTTTCCATAGTAGTTATATTGTGAAAGACTGACTATATTTCCCTCCATCCCATCCCACCCCCCACTTATTCTATTTTCTACTTTGACCCTGACCCTTTTCAAAAGTGTTTGCTTCTAATTACCCTCTTCCCCAATCTGCCCTCTCCTCTATCATTCCCCCTCTTATCCCCTTCCCCTTTACTTTCCTGTAGGGTAAGATATCCAATTGAGTGTGTATGTTATTCCCTCTTTAAGCCAAATTCAGGGAGAGTAAGGTTGACCCATTCCCTTTCACCTTCCTGCTCTTCCTCTCCATTGTAACAGTTTTCTCTTGCCTCTTTTATATGAGATAATTTACCTGATCTATCTCTCCCTTTCTCCTTCTCCCAATATATTCCTCTCATCTCTTAATTTTATTTTTTAGATATCATCCCTTCATATTCAACTCATCCTGTGCCCCATCTATGTATACATGTACACACATATACACATACTCACATATGTATTTATACACACATACACCCTCCTATACATACATATATGTATATATACATATATATATATACACATATATATTCCCTTCAACTATCCTTATACTGAGAAAAGTCTCATGAGTTACAATTATCATTTTCCATGTATTAATATAAATAATTCAACTTTAATAAGTTCCTTATGATTTCTTTTTCCTGTTTACTTTCTCATGTTTCTCTTGCTTCTTATGTTTGAAAGTCATATTTTCTGTTCAGCTCTGGTTTTTTCATCAAGAATTCTTGAAAGTCCTCTATTTCATTGAATTGCCATATTTTACCCTGAAGCATTATACTCGCTTTTGCTGGGTAGGTGATTCTTGGTTTTAATCCTAGCTCCTTTGACCTCCGGAATATCATATTCCAAGCCCTTCAATCCCTTGATATAGAAACTGCTAGATCTTGTGTTATACTCATTGTGTGTCCACAATACTCAAATTGTTTCTTCCTGGCTGCTTGTGATATTTTCTCCCTGATCTGGGAACTCTGGAACCTGGCTATAATATTCCTAGGGGTTTTCTTTTGTGGATCTTTTTCAAGAGGTGATGGGTGAATTCTTTCAATTTCTATTTTGCCCTCTGGTTCTAAAACATCAGGGTAATTTTCCTTAAGAATTTCTTGAAGGGGGGGGGCGGAGCCAAGATGGCGGAGTAGAAACAGCTTGTCCAAGCCTCTCTGCCCCCAGATTCTCCGCAAACTATGTAAAAAAGGACTCTGAAAATCTTCTGTAGCCCCAGCACCCACAGAACGACACAGAGAAGCTAACCTCCCGCTGAGGACAGCCCAGCACCCTGCAGGAAGGACCATCGCAGTGGTCTGGGGCCCGGCAGCGCGCAGAGCGCAGGAGCCGAGCCGAGCCCAGGTCCACGTGAGCCGAGGTTTTAGCCCCAGGGCGGCAGGGCCAGCAGCCGGCTGGAGGAACCCCAGAACACCAGGAACTGTGGAGACGCCAGAATTATCAACATAGACTTGCCTAGGACAAAGTAAGAGGTTAGTGTCCTATGGACTTTGGGACCTGTATTTGGGGAATGCGTCAGCTCCCTCCCCTGGGGGCTAGAAGCTGCTGAGGAGACAAGCCACTGTGTAGTTTTCAGAGGCATTTCCGGCTCCCAGCCTACAAATCGTGGGGAGATCCAGCGATCAGTCTTGGGGGGTAATCGCTCTTGCTTTAACCTCCCTGGATCTGGATTGTGATCTAGGGTGGAAGTTGTGGGTGGGTTTACAGCTTGCCAGAAACGGAAGTTGCCCCCCACACGTTCGGGACGAAAATTCCTCTATCTGGCCTTAAAGCCATAGTGTGGCAACAAGCCCAAAAGTCAAGCAATTAAGTGGCAACATGCCAAGGCAAAGGAAACAGAAAAATGCAACCCTAGACTCCTATTTTGGGGGCATAGAGCGGGAAAAGGACTGTGAGGTCAGAAGTCCTGCTCCAAAAGCCCCAGGGGAAAACATGAGGGGTTGCAGGCCATAGAGGACCTTAAGAAGGACTTTAAAAATCAAATAAGAGAAGTGGAGGAAAAATTAGAAAGAGAAATGAGAAGGATGCAGGAAAAGTATGAAATGAGGGTCAACAGCCTGACTGAGGAAAACAACACCTTAAAAAATAGACTAGCTCAAATGGCAAAGGAGGCCCAAAGGGCATTGAGGAGAAGAATGCCTTAAAAAGTCGAATTTGCCAGATGGAAAAAGAATCTCAAAAGTTCACTGAGGAGATTCATTCCTTCAGAGTTAGACTGGAGCAAATGGAAGCTAGTGACTTTATGAGAAATCAAGATGCTGTTAAGCAGATCCAAACAAACGAAAGATTAGAAGGCAATGTGAAATATCTCATGGGAAAAACCACTGACCTGAGAATAGATCCAGGAGAGACAATTTAAAAATTATTGGACTACCTGAAAGCCATGATCAAGGAAAGAACCTAGAAATCACCCTTCAAGAAATTCTCAAGGAAAACTGCCCTGATGTTTTAGATCCAGAGGGCAAAATAGAGGTTGAAAGAATCCACCGATCACCTCCTGAAAAAGATCCCAAAAGAAAACTCCCAGGAATATTATAGCCAGGTTCCAGAATCCCCAGATCAAGGAGAAAATACTACAAGCAGCCAGGAAGAAACAATTTCAATATTGTGGAAACACAATCAGAATAGCCCAGGACCTGGCAGCTTCTACACTGAGGGATCGAAGGGCATGGAATATGATATTCCAGAGGGCAAAAGAACTGGGAATGAACCCAAGGGTCACCTACCCAGCAAAACTGAGTATTTTGTTTCAGGGGAAAATATGGTCATTCAGTGGAATAGAGGACTTTCAAGCATTCTTGAGGAAAAAACCAGAATTGAATAGAAAATTTGACATCCAGACACAAGAAGCAAGAGATGCCTGAGAAGGTAATCAGGGAAAAGAAATCAAAAGGAACTTATCAAAGTTGAACTATTTACATTCCTATATGGAAAGCAATAACTGTGACTGATGATATCTTTCTCACTATGAAAATAATGGAAGAAGGGTGTGTGGTCATATGAATACATATGTGAATGTGTGTGTATATGGTTACAGTTATATATGGATAGAGGGCATAGGTTGAATTTGTTGGGAAGGGAGAATACTCAAGGGATGAAATTATGAGGTGAGAGAGGAAAGTGGCAAGAGGAGATGGGGAGAGACAGGGTAGGGTAAACTATCCCATGTAGAAGAAGCAAGGGGAAGTGGTTGCAAAGGAGGGGGAGAATAAGGAAGGCTAAAAAGGCAAAACCACATTCACATTGAATTTGGTTCAGGGAGAAAATGACATACATACTAAATGGGATATCTCAACCTGCAGCAGGATAGGGGGAAGGGGGATGAGAGGAGAGATGATGGATGGGAGGGCATCCTTGGGGTGAGGGGAGGTTAGAAGTACCCACTATAGAAGAGGGACAGGATCATGTAGGGAATGGACCAGGTGGGGGGTGGGATGAGTGGGAGGGAATTATAAGCAGCCTTGTACAATATATCTACTATGATAATGTTTTGCATAGCTAGACATGTACAACATATACTGAATTACTTATATACCAAGAAGGAATGGGTGACAAGGGAGGAAGGAAATGGATCTGAAATTCAAGATCGTAACATTAAATGTTTCAAATATATATATAAATACTATTATTAATACTCTTTTGCCTATAATTGGGAGATAAGATATGCAGGCATTGGGACACAAAGATTCATCTTCCTCTAATAGAAAAGTCGATGGGGGTATGGGAGAAGGTATGGGAGAGAGCAGATTGGAGGAAGTGATATCTTGTGGGACTGCTATACTGGGAGGTTGGGTAGGGGAATAATGGGGGGAAAATGATTGTAACTCAAAATCTGGCGGAAATGAATGATGTAAAACAGAAGTTAATAAAGTATTTGTTTAAAAAAAAAAAAAAAAAGAATTTCTTGAAGGATGATTTCTAGGCTCTTTTTGATCATGGCTTTCAGGTAGTCCAATAATTTTTAAATTATCTCTCCTGAATCTATTTTCCAGGTCAGTGCTTTTTCCAATGAGATATTTCACATTGCCTTCTATTTTTCATTTGTTTGGATGTGTTTTATAGTATCTTGATTTCTCATAAAGTCATTAGCTCCCATTTACTCCAATCTAATTCTGAAGGAATGATTCCCTTCAGTGAGCTTTAGAGATTCTTTTTCCATCTGGCAAATTTGGCTTTTTAAGGCATTTTTCTCCTAATTTGCTTTTTGGACCTCTTTTGCCATTTGATTTAGTCTATTTTTAAAGTGTTATTTTCTTTAGTTAGGCTGTTGACACATTTTTCATGATTTTCTTGTATCTTTCTCATTTCTCTTTCCAACTTTTCCTCCACTTTTACTTGCTTTTCGAAATCCTTCTTGATCCTCTTCATGGCCTGCAACCAGTTCATAATTTTTCTTGGAAACTTTTGATACAAGAGTTTTGACTTTGTTGTCTTCTTTTGGTTCCATGTTTTGATCTTTTTTATCCCCCAAAAAGTTTCCATGGTCTGATTGTGCTTCCTCTGTTTGCTCATCTTGTTAGCCAATTACTTGACCTTTGAGCTCTTTGCTATGGTAGAACTCTGCTTCCAGAGGGGAGAGAGCTGTGTCCCAAATCACTGGGGTTTTCATAGTTATCAGAACTATTGTCAGAGGTCTGAGGAGGTGCCCTCTCTATAGCCACCACAAGCTCTGCCACACTGGCATTCCTCACCCCAGGACCACCACCCAATACTGCAACCCAGATCCAAGCAGGTCAAAGCAAGAGTGATTACCCTCTGAATGGTCACTTGGTCACCCTATGATCTGCTGGCCAGGAGCTCTGGAGGCAGCCATGCAGCAGCAATTACAGCAGCTGTCCACCACTACCTCTGCTGCCCTGGGGGAGGGGCCAGATCACACTCTTCTGTCACCCAGTTCCAACAGAGTTCCTTAACGACCTTTTACTTTCTCTTTGGTGTTTATGGGTTGAGAAGTCTGGAAACCACCACAGCTGCTGGTGATTCACTCTCCTGATGCCTGCTCCAGGCCAGGTCTAGACTGTGAGTCTGGGCCAGCTTGGCTCATGGGGGACTGAGCTCAGCTCCCAGTCCAGTGTGATAGACCTTTCCTGTCAGCCTTCCAGGCTGCCTTCAGTAGGAGATTTGTTTCTCTCTGTCAGTTTGTGAGTTTTGTAGCTCTAAAATTTGTTTAGAGTCATTTTTTTACAGGTATTGGAGTGGGAGACCAATCATGTTCCTGCTTTTACTATGCAATCTTCAAGGACTATTACTTTTATATTTGTACCCCCAGTGTCTAATAAAGAGTATAGCACAGAGAAAGTACTTAACAAATTACTTTCCCATTCACCACTTAGTCTAGAATCCTCATCACAGAAGCACTTCTAGCAATCTCTGAACAGGTACTCTCAAGCTTCTATTTCCTCAGAAATAGAAGGAAGGCTATATTGTGGCTCCAAAGGAACACCCCATGCATAGCTCCTTTCTTAAGCATTTCCAGGACCATTTCTCATGGTTGTTAACTGGAAAATCATCCACAAAAGCCTGGTACATACGATATACCTGTGTTAGTTTGCATGTGTAACTCAGGTGCATGATTCCTGGGGAGCTTTAGCAAACCTATTATGGACTGTTCTTTCCAGGTTTCCATAACAACATTTCATTCAACAATGGTTTGTTTCACTTTATGAGTTTCATTTCAATCATCACATTTAAAATGTCATCAAAATGATGAATTGCAGTAGGCAACACAAGGCAGCATTTCAGTAAGAATGCTTGACATTTTATGATGAGGCACTGTGGGTAACCACAGAGTTTTGTACTTACATTTCATTCCAGCCCACCAGCCCTGTGCAAACATAACCTGGAGAGGAGCATGACCACTCTTGTTTTGTTGTTCTAAAACAGGCAGCCCCACTAATCTATACAGGGACCTCTGGGGCAGCCAAGGCCAGCTGTGAACAAAGCCATGTGAATGTAGTTCAACAATCCACATCCTCTCTAGAAAACAAATGCCCAATGGGAGATGTAGCCTGTTTTCACTGTGGTTACCATTATCCTGTTACATAATCAGATAAGTTAGCACCAGGTAGGGCTAAATCTTACTGATTTCCATTGCTTATTATCTTTTCTTTGTTAAAAGTTTTCATAGGAGTTTGTATTGTGTGGGGGATATAGATGACTTGGTTTATGATGAATCATTATTTGTCTACTGAAATTAAGGGCAGGAGAGGGGACAGAATAGAATCATAGAATGTTAAATCTAGAAAGTATCTTAGAAATAAATTAATTTCAAATCCTTATTTTATGACAGAGAAAAACAAAACCTAGAGAAGCTTAGTGACTTATCCAAAACCCAAAAGCTAATTGGTGAAACAGCAAGAATTAGAACCTGTATTTGCTAACTTTAAGTGTTTTTTGAGGGGGAGAAGTGGGGATGAGGAGGCTGTGGGAACCAGGACTCCTTATCTCACCTAGGCTGGAAGAGCAGTAGCTATTCATGAGCCTGATGCCAATGCTGAGCACAAAACCCTTGACCTGTTCCATTTTATGACAGAAGTCAGTTTGTCTCTGATGTGCCCTCACTGCTAGGGGATCATATTGGTATCAGACTCAATATGACCACCTGATTGCCTTTAGTACTACTGCATCTCAGAATTCTTGAGCTTAAGGTTATCCACCAAACAGCCTCAGGGATTACAGATATGTGCCACTATGCAAGGCTAATCATTAGTCATTCTATTTGCTATGTTGAGAGGAGAGGTTCTCGTAAAATGCAAACCTGGATCAGTATAACCTTTTGTGACCCTCCAAAAGTTTTCCCTTTTTGGGTAAAAGTTAGTTGAGATGAAGGGAAGTCTTATATCCCTACCCCTCAAAGAGAAATGCAATGAAATATCCATTCCATAAAGAGCTATATTCCTGTTGAGACCTGAGGTTTCAAGGGTCAGGCCTGATGGGGCTAGCACTTTGAATTTCTGTGATACCCTATACTGCTGGTCACTGTGAAGAGATGGCTAACACCTTCTATCAGAATAATCTCTAAATAGATTACATGATCTGGATATAAGTATCATAAACATATTAAAGAAGTACTGAAGGAGATACCTTTCACAACTCTATATAAAGGATGATCAAATGAGGGACAGACAAGATCACAGGGGATAAAAATGGAAATTTTTGATTGAAACTGAAAAGACTTGAACTAGAATTAGAAGAGACACAATTAACTGGAAAATCTTCACAAAAAATTTATTTCTCTGACAAAGGTCTAATGCTCTCTCTCTGCATATATGTACATATATATATACATACATACATATACACATAGTATTATATAATAAATATATATATATAGCATCATATATACATACATACATATACACATAGTATTATATAATATATATATATAGCATCATATATACATATATATGTCATTGATACAAATATAAAATGAGAACCATTCCCAAATTTTAAAATGGTTAAGGATATGAAAAAGAAGTTTTTAAAAGAAAAAAGGAAAACTATTAACAGTCACATAAAAATATTTCATAGCTAATAAATTAAATGCAAATTAAAATAACTTAGAAGTTCTTTCTCATACCCATCATATTGGTAAAGATGATGAAGAAAAATGACAATTGTTGAAGAGCCTGTCAGAAGATAGGCACACTAATGCATTGTTGATCCAACTATTTTGGAAAGCAGTTGGAGCTATATTCAAAAGTCACTAAATTGGCCATGACATTTGACCTGGCAATACTGCATGTGAGCATATACCCCAATAAGACCAAAGACAGAGAGAAAGGACTTATAAGTACCAAAATATTTATAGAAGCTGTTTTTCTTATAGGAAAGAACTGAGAATGATGCAACTGCTCATCAATTGGGAAATAGATTATGGAAAATGAATGTAATGAGATACTATTGTGCTAATAACTATGAACAATACAATGACCAGTCACAACACTAGAAAACTGATGGTGAATCATGCTTCCCACTTCTTAGCAGAGGGACAGAATGAGACATATATTTTCAGATATGGTTAATGTGTGAATTTTTTTTCCTTGATTATGCCTATTTATTATAAAAGAGAGCCTTTTTTCATATTAATGGGATCATAGGGGTAGAGGTGGGGCAAGGGTCTCATAGTGATATTGATGCAAAAAAAAGAAAATGAAAAAATGTCAATAAAACATTTAAAATGTGCAAGAAAGAGCAAGAGAAAATTCAGGAGAAGATACAAACAGGGCAGTGGTTTAACTAACATGTTAAATCTGAAAAAGGATATTTAAAGAATTCAAATTGTACAAAGTGGAGATTCATGGTTCCATAAGAAGTCTCGTTTTCTTGTTCTGTCTTCTATACTGAAATATAGTTAATGTTTCTTTATGTTTTCAAGGCCATAATAATATAAAGAAAAAAAGATAGAGTTAAGAGTAATGATCAGAAGCCAAGCCACATGGTAGAAATATCGAGAGGTCCCAATACATGGATTTGACCATATCCAGAGCAGAGAATTAAATTAAATGAGCAGACTGCCAGCTGAGTCGGGCAAGGTGGAGAGCTAACCTGGAGCAAAAGCATGAATTAATGTTGGGGCCAATTGTCAGTTAGGAAGCAGCAAAACAGGGACAACTACTATTTCTGCAGCCAAGTGTAAATGATACCCCAAAGCTATGAACAATGGATCTTATGGCTGCCAAGACTTTATGTTGGTTTTTCCAGTTTGCAGGTGGGAGGAAAGAGAGGAAGCTTCCTCTCTGAACTATTATGGGATAGATGAAAGTGGAAATTTACTGATTTGCAAGATAATTATGGAGAATGTTTTAATCTTTTCTTTCATTTTCTTATATGTTCCAGTTTGATTTTTCTGAGTCTATGATGCTTCTCATCTAGGTTTCTTTATGACTTCAATAAGAATTGTTCTTGTATCAAAAGCTTATTTCCTTTTTTAGAAAAATAGAATTATAAAAGTGGAAGATTAGGGCATGTTGTAAATATAGTTTAGTTAGAATCAGAAAAAAATTTTTTAAGGCTGCTCATGTTATTTTTTTGTGGGAAAGGTAGAGAAGTGAATGTTAAGTGATAGTAGAATACAGTAAACTTCAAACCTGGTTGCATGGTTAGACCCAAAGAGTAGTGATTAATGATTTAATATTAAATTGCATAAAACTCTCTGGTGGAGGACTCCATGGATCTCTGCTTGACTGTGGTGTTTGACATTTAAAAAATGACATGTATATAGGCATATATGTTTGTCAAATGTGCAGGTGATACAAAATTGGGGAGAAGAACTGTGTAACAGAGTCAGGATCCAAACCTTGGCATGATATAATATTGAGCTAAAATTTAATAAAATGGAATTTAATAATGTAAATATATTGTTCATAGGTTAAATAATAAATTCCACAAGTAGAGAATGATAGCTGAGTTCAAGTGTTGAAAGAGTGTCTCATCAAAAAGAGATAAGCCCTTTTCTCCTTGACCCCACAGGGCAGAGATAGAATCAATTATTGGAAGAAATAGAAAAGTAGACTTTGGCTCAACATAAGGAAAACCCTCTAACACTTAGGGTTATTTAAGGCAAAAAGAGCTAGAAAGGTAGTGGGTTCTCCCTTGTTAGAGATTTTTAACTGGGCTGTGCTAGAGGTAGCTTAGACTACTCCCCATTGTTAAAGTTTCAGTGTGAACATTTTCACTTTAAATAATGGCTACACATCAGGGCTTGGTTAATTTTTTTTTTCTGATTGTCTAGATTTAAGAAGGAAAATGTTAATGATGCAGATTTATCTTACAAATGACATACCTACATTTTTTTCAAAGAGCCAGTTAAACATTTACCAGCACACTTAAGCCTGAATTCAAGCAAAGACTGGATGACTCCTTGCTGGAAATCCTTGGTCATATATATACATAACTGTAATGGGAATGGGAATTTAAGATCTTCCCTGCCCCTAGGTCCTTTGATAGGGTTAAGTGACTCTGAGAATGTTCCTTGATTTGAAAATATACTCTGTCCCATAATAGGCTGAATGTGGTCACATGGAGCCTGTGGTGGGAGGCTTGGTTTTACTTTGTGATTGGGCATGGGTCAAGAGGGTTATGACATTCTCTGAGCCAGGAGAAGGCTATATATACCCTGATGTGAAGCTTTGTTTTGGGGATCACTTTGAGAAGTGTGTGATTTGACCAGATAAGACTCTGGGCAGCCATGGAGTCCCCTGGCTTTGAACACCCAGATGTTGATGCTTCCCTCTCTGGTAACTGACTTGGTATGGATGTAATGGTCAGACAGTTGGAGGCCTGTCTGCTAATGTTTCTCTGACTTCTTGTAACTTCTGCTTATAATGTGTTTGCATTCTCTGAAGTTCAGGGTGCTGATCTTTTCCCCCTGAAGTAGGGAAATATTTGATTGATTAAAGCAATATTATTAGCCCATTTTAAATTGCTTTCCTTTAGAAAAGCAGATCTAAGAACCTGTGGATGCTGGGATGATTGCTGCTACAATAACTTGGCCATGCTAGCTGGTCTCTGAGGTATTTTCCAATTCTGAGATTCTGTGAGACCCCTTTTTTAAAATATCAACCCCCTTGTAAAGTCATTAAAGATGGCATTTGTCACCCTAGTTTTTCTCTCCAAGGAAATACTCTGACCCCTTATTGGGGGTGGGGATATAGCGAAAGGTGATCAGGGAGTCCTATCATCAAAAACTGTTAGGCAGGACTAGGAGATATATTACTGCCAACCCTCCTTCCCCACCTCCCTTATATGTATTTTTGAGTGTTTTCATTTATGCAATTTTTTCCATCACTATCACTACCCACCTATTTTTTTCTCATAATTCTCCTTCAAAGTAAAAGCCCTACTTGGAAATAAAAGTATAGTTGATCAAAAGAGAGTCACACATTGACCAAATATGAACAAATATGCCTCCTTCTGAACCTTTAATCCATCATCTCTCTGCTGAGAGGAGAGCGGCATTCTTCATTATCAGTCTTCTAGAATCATGGTTTGTTATTGCATTGATCAGAATCCCAAGTCCTCCAAAGATATGTTCCTTTACAGTTGTAGTCATTTATGACTTGTTCTCCTGCTTCTACTCTCTTTACTTTGCATCAATTTGTAGATATCTTCCCAGATTCCTGTTCATTCTCTGATTTCTCTTCTGTTTTCTTTCTTTTAAATTAAACTTTCTCTTCCCTGTAATATTGTCATCAGCAAACTTGCAATTTAAGATCTAGTCTCAGTAAATGGGGGCTAACATATTTGTGTGCATATGTATGTATGTGGGTGAGCATGTTTTTTCCAGATGTTCTCGATGGCATTGAAGGAAAACATCTCTCATAGAGTAGCTAAGTCCTTTATGTGACAAAAGTCTTTGACACAAGGGTTACAAAAATATGATGCCTAGAAGAGCTGCCAGTACTCTACAGCAAGACTATCCTCACCCTTTTCCTTGACATTAGTCCCCTCTCTAATGCAAGGTAAGATCCCATTAGCTTTTGGGGGGTGGGTCACACCTAGTATTTAGCTTATTGTTGGTTAGTATTGAGCATGCAGTGTACTTACCTGCCCAGATCTTTTCCATATAACTGCTTCATAGAAGACCTCATGAAGAGGAGAGAGAATAGGAGGGAGCTGTTGACCTGAGGGAAATGAAATCTATCATCATGTGATTTAGATCTGGAAGAGACCTCGGAGGTCATCATATCTAAATTCTTCATTTTATAGTTGAAGCATAGACAGGTTAGGAGACTTGCTCAATGCCACACAACTAGTAAATATGGTGGGATTTGAATCTAGGTCTTCCTGATTCCAAGTCTAGTGTCCTCTCCATTAAACAAAATCGACCTGAAGAAGAAAGTAGAATAATGCTGACATGCAGAGAAAAGAGATGCTTTTAAAGACATCCTAAATAACTCTTGATTTGAAATTATTGTCCAAAATTCGTCACTGATAGCTAAAATGAAGTAAAGTCAGAGAGTTAGCCGAAGAATTACTGTTGGCATAGTATATATAGTTATGGTGTAGTGAAGAGTACATAGAAGTTGGAGTCACAATAACTTAGATTCATATTACTGTGTGATCCTGGGCAGGGCACTTAACTACCATGCCTCAGTTTCCTCATCTCCAAAATAGGAAGGTTGGATTTTCTGGCCTCTAATATTCCTGTTAGCAGTGACTCTGGAATCCTCAGATCCAAGCTTACTGCAAATGGGCATTTATAATACTTAGACACATTTGAGGAACTTCTCAGGAAATATGTGCTATATGTGCTACCCATATTATGATTATTATTTCATTTCTTCTCATCTTTTTCAATGAAGTTCAAGTAAAAATGGTCCTATTGTTGCTCTCCCCCATTACTGACATGTTGCTATCCCCCTATTATTCTTTTATATTGAATGTTCTTATGACCATTGCTCAGGTGGATGAAATTACTGCTTTTCTATTACTGAATAAATGTTTTGGGAAATAAACTAATCTTTTTTAAGCCCAGTGAAATAATCTCCAGTAGTAGACAGAATGACAGAAATGATATTATGAACCTCATTCTGTCTCTGCTTTTTTCCCTCCCCATGGTTTGGTTTTCTTCTGTTGGATCTATCTCTATAGTTTAAAAGCTTTTTACTCTACTTTGTTCAGAGATTTTGAGTCTTTGGCATGGAAACATCTATTTAAAGTATTGTTATTCTTACTGATAACAATTTACACTTATACAATACTTTGGGTTTACAAAGTACTTTAGATATATTATCTCAATTGATCTTCACAAATTATTGTCCCATTTTATAGGTGAGGAAACTGAGGCTCAGAGAGGTTAGATGACCTGCTCAGGTTCACACATCTAGTAAGGATTTGAGGTAGGCTTTTAGGTAGGCTCCAGTTTTCCCAGCTTCAAGTCTGTTTCTATGTTCCCTATCCCATGACTAATGCCTTACACATTTTTAATAATTTCAAATTATTCTGTGGAATTTTTTCACATGAAATTTACCTTGACCATAACTACATAAAATTTCAGGGATATAAAATAGGACTATTTGGAAGATACTTATCACACAAACTCCTAATTAATTATTAATCCCTAGGGATTAATAATGTGGTGAAATGTTTCCAATTATTTTGGCTATTCTATTTATTCCCATAATGAAGATTGCTGTGGTAATTTGGATTTCTCATATAAAACTCTCATCTAAGTTGGGATAAGGTGAGCCAGCTTTCTAAGGTCTTCATTAATGCTGAGTTGAATAGAGAGCATCCAAACCTGCCTGCCCAACAGGTCAGTGAAGAGATCTGCACATCCTGAGTGGCTAGAATGTCTTCTCCCTGCCTCATCAATAATGATAATAACATTTCTATAGTGCTTACTATGTGCCAGGGACTGTGCTAAGTGCTATAAATTATTTAATTTGATTTTCTCAACAACCTTGAAATGTAGGTGCTTGCCAGCAATGGCAGTGTAGGACAGACAGTGAAAACAGAGTCGGGCCTAGGGGAGTCAAGTTGCACTGACTAGTTTATTCAAGCAAGCAAGGTCCTTACATGACAGGGCAAACTTGCCCTTTGTCCTAGTGTACATAATGTATGGGAGAAGCAGAAATGCAAGAGTAACACATTTTTCTTGCTGATGTTTCATAGCACAATCTTGACTTCTGTTTTCCCAGTACTGGCAGTCACAGGGTATGCAGGTGTTTTCCTGAACATTGGTTATTATTTGCTACTTATCTGGGAGAGAGTCTAAGGACTTATGTCTGGGGAAAGAGACCTTGCATCTTCTTAGTATCCGAGCTGAGCTCAAGGCTTTTCAGACACGGCCCTCCACAGGTGCTATTAGGTCCCATTTTACTGATAAGGAAACTGAGGCAGACAGAGATTAAGTGACTTGCCTGGCATCATACAGCTAGTAAGGGTCTGGAGCTGGATTTAATTCAGGTCTTCCTAACTTTAGCTTGTGATTTATCCAGTGTGATGCCTAGCTGCCTGTCTTACATTGAGAAGCAGCTTGAGTACCTTCTTTTGCATGAAAACCTCTCTGTTTCAACCAATTGCCAGCCCCTTCCCTCCCAAACCATCTTGTATTTAATTACTTTGTATATATTTGCATTTGTTCACTTTATATTTATAGCACATACATATTTGTACATACACACAAACACACACACACATATACACACATACTCCTATACATTCTTGTCTTCTGACTCTGCTCCTGCAGGCCTCTTCTCCCACTGGTCAGTTCTTCCAGGAACCTCCATTTTAGGTAAGGCCCCTAGAATAGCTTTCCTTGACTCTCAGGCCTTTACCACCATGTCTCAGCCACCTCCTGACTTTACCCTTGTGGACCCCTTCTCCCACTGGTGGCTTCTTCCTGGAGTCTCTATCTTGAGAAAAGGCCCCCAACCATCTGGCTCTCATTCCATGGACTACAACACCATGCTCCTGCTTGGTTACCTCCTCCCCCACCCCCTTCTCAGTTCCCTTTTAATATATTTCTTTCGCCCATTAGAATGTGAGCTCCTCGAGGTGGGGGATGATCTTTCTTGTCTTTATTTATACCCCCATTGCTCAGCACAATGCCTTGGCACATAGCAAATAATAAATACTGTTGACTAAGTTCCTCCTGAGTGGAGATTGTTTTATTCTTTGTACTTTTGTCATATTTCTAGGTACACTTTATACCTGCCCAGTGTCTGGTACATAGTAGGTATTTAATGAACACTTATTGACTAATTAATTGTTTTTTTCTTCAGCCTGTCTGCTACTGGAGATGAGATTGTAGTCATCTAAATTAAGTGTCGCCAGCAGAGACGGCTCCAGATTATTTAGCCTACAGATGTTATCACAACTAAAACAAGGACAAAGAGAGTCTGGAAGACTTGATTCAAGTCTCAGCTCTGCCATATATTTATTGTGTGACCTTGGAGAAGTCAATAGACCTTTCAATGCCACAAGCAACTGTGGAGTTATGACCTGAAGACAAGGGCCTGATCCACACTGGTAGAGGGAATTTCCTCCTTTGGGAGTTCCCTATATAAATGAAACCTGAATCTGGTCCAAAATAAAACAAAATCCCCAAGAAACAAGATCATTAGATACAATGGCACCAGGTAGTCAAAATGTGGCTTTTTCATTACGCGGTTGGATCCTCTTAAATTGCAGTAGAAATGATGGATGAAGAAAACCAGCTTCACCCTAGGTTGGGTTACTTTTTTTTTTTTTTAAACAAATGCTTTATTAACTTCTGGTTTACATCATTCATTTCCACCAGATTATGAGTTACATTTTTCCCCCATTTTTCCCTACCCACCACCCCCGAATAGCAGTCCCACTAGATATCCCCTCATCCAATCTTCTCTCTCCCATATTTTCTCCCATACCCCCTTCGACTTTGCCATTAGGGCAAGGTGAATCTCTGAGCCCCACTGCCTGGACATCTTATGAAACATTTAATTTTAAAACTTCGATTTTCAGATCCATTCCCTTTCTCCCTTGTCACCCACTCCCTCTGAGAAGATAAGCAATTCAGTATGTGTTGTACATGTATAGGTATGCAAAACATTACCGTAGTAGATATATTGTAAAAGACTGCTTATATTTCCCTCCCACCTGTCTCACCTCCCACCTGGTCCATTCCCTATTTTGATCCTGTCCCTCTTTGATAGTGGGTACTTCTAAACTCCCCTCTCCCCAGAATGCCCTCGCCTTCATCATCCCCCCTCTCATCTCCCTTTCCCCTACTCAGGAGAGTGAGTGAGGGTAAGATATTCCATTTAGTATGTATGTGATTCTCTCCTTGAGCCAACTTCAATGAGAATATGCTTTTGCCTTTTGCCTTCCTGTTCTTCCCCTCCCCTGCAACTACTTCCCCTTGCCTCTTCTACATGAGATAGTTTGCCCTACCCTGTCTCTCTCCATCTCCTCTTGCCACTTTCCTCTCTCACCTCTTGACTTCACCCCTTAAGAATCATCCCTTCCTTGGGGCAGCTAGGTGGCGCAGCGAGCAGAGAGCCAGCCCTGGAGCCAGAAGGACCCGAGCCCAGATCTGGCCCCAGACACCCAACACACAAACAAAAACCCAGCCTCGTGAACCTGGGCAAGTCACCCAACACCAATTGCCCTCCAAAAATAAAATAATCATCCCTTCCCATCAAATTCAACCTGTAACCTCTATCCATGTATATCTGTGAACATATGCCATGTACCCTTCTTCAATTATTTTCATAATGAGAAAGGTTTCATCAAACACAGTTATTGTTTTTCCATGTAGGACTGTAAATAGTCCAACTTTGATAAGTTCCTTTTGATTTCTTTTCCTTGATGGCCTTCTCAAGCATCTCTTGCTTCTTGTGTCTGAATGTCAAATTTTCTATTCAACTCTGGTTTTTTCATCAAGAATGCTTGAAAGTCCTCTATTCCACTGAATAACCATATTTTCCCCTGAAACAAGATACTCAGTTTTGCTGGGTAGGTGACCCTTGGGTTCATTCCCAGCTCTTTTGCCCTCTCGAATATCATATTCCATGCCCTTCTATCCCTCAATGTAGAAGCTGCCAGGTCCTGTGCCATTCTGATTGTGTTTCCACAATATTGAAATTGTTTCTTCCTGGCTGCTTGGAGTATTTTCTCCTTGATCTGGGGATTCTGGAACCTGGCTATAATATTCTTGGGAGTTTTCTTTTTGGGATCTTTTTCAGGAGGTGATCTGTGGATTCTTTCAACCTCTATTTTGCCCTCTGGGTCTAAAACATCAGGGCAATTTTCCTTGAGAATTTCTTGAAGGGTGATTTCTAGGTTCTTTCTTTGATCATGGCTTTCAGGTAGTCCAATAATTTTTAAATTGTCTCTCCTGGATCTATTTTCCAGGTCAGTGGTTTTTCCCATGAGATATTTCACATTGCCTTCTATTCTTTCATTTGTTTGGATCTGTTTAATAGTATCTTGATTTCTCATAAAGTCACTAGCTTCCATTTGCTCCAGTCTAACTCTGAAGGAATGAATCTCCTCAGTGAGCTTTTAAGATTCTTTTTCCATCTGGCAAATTCGACTTTTTAAGGCATTCTTCTCCTCATTGCCTTTCTGAGACTCTTTTGCCATTTGAGTTAGTCTATTTTTTAAGGTGTTATTTTCCTCAGTCAGGCTGTTGACTGTCATTTCATACTTTTCTTGCATCTTTTTCATTTCTCTTCCCAAATTTTCCCCCACTTCTCTTATCTGCTTCTTAAGGTCCTTTATGGCCTGTAGCCAGCTTGTATTTTCATTTGGGGCTTTTGGTGCAGGAGTTCTGATCTCACGGTCCTCCTCCATGCTTTGAGCCTCTTTGCCCCTAAAATAGGAGTCCAATGTTGAACTTTTCTGTTTATTTTGTTTCATTTGCCTAGGCATATTGCCACTTAATTATTTGATTTTTGGGCTTGTTGTCACAGTAGGACTCTGCCACCAGACAGGGGAGCTTCCGCCCAAACGTGGGGTTTTCACAACTTCTGCCAGTTGGGTGGCCTCTGTAAAGCCTCCACCCACTCTGGCAAGTTGGATACCCACCCCAAACTTCCCCCCCAGACCACAATCCAGATCCAGGCAGTTTAAAGCAAAAGCGATTAACCCCCAGACTGGTTGCTGGATCTTCCTACAGTTCGCAGCACAGGAGCTAGAGCCACTGCTGACACTGCAAAATGGCTTCTGTGCAGCTGTTTCTTCAGCAGCTTTTTGCCCCCAGGGGAGGAAGCCACGTGTTCCCCAAATACTGGTCCCAAAGTCCATAGGGCACTAACCTCTCACTTTGTCCTAGGCATATCTGTGCTGATAATTCTGGAATCGCCACAATTGCTGGTTTTCTGGGGTTCCACCAGCAGGCTGAAGGCCCGGCCGCTCTGGGGCTAAAACCGCGGACCTGGGCTCGGCTCTGAGGGCTGCACTGTCGGTTCCTGGCGAGCTGTGCTGCCTGCTCCCAGAGAGCTGCACTGGCTGCTCCCTGCAGGGCTGTTGGGCTGTCTTCAGCAGGAGGTTAGCTTCTCTGTGCCGTTCTGTGGGTGCTGTGGCTCCAGAAGTTGTTCGGAGCTCCCTTTCACCTTGTTTGAAATTTGTGTGGGGCAGAGCACATTGGAAATGCTGTTTCTACTCTGCCATCTTGGCTCCACCCCCGGTTGGGTTACTTTCATTTGAAAGTTTGTATATTCAATGTAGAAACCTATACTTTTGTTCTCATAAGTAAGTGAAGGGCAAGGAATACAGGGTAAACCTGAAGAAGGGAAGAGTGTCTGGAGAAACAACAGAATTCATGGGTCAATGGGTATCTCTGTTTTATATAAATAAATAATTAGCTAATAAGATAACAAGATAGTTGGAACTGTGCCAACAACCTGCTGTGATTCTCTAGTAGAATCTTCTAGATTCACAATTGCCTGGATAGCAGTATATACTATAAGCACAACACATTCGCCTCTGGGGACCCTAGAGCAAGGCAAAGCCCCTATTCATCCTGTGCTGCTTACATCTCTAGATGTTAAACCTTAGTTCCCTCATATGAAAAATAAGGAACTAGGACTGAATGATCTCTAAGCACTTTTGGCACTAAATTCTATCTTCTTTATCTTCTCCTTTGTACAGAGCTCTGCATCCAATGGACAGTCCATAAAAAAATGTTAATTGGTTGTTCTCAGTCTATGTCTTATTTTTCTAGAAGTGAAGTCTGTTAAGTACTGGAGCTATTTCCTTATCATCATAATCACCATCATTACATGAGAATTTATCAAGAACCTTCTGGATAGAAGCTCCAGGTCATTGCCCTTAAAAAGATTGTAGTACAATGGTTTACATTTTAATGGAGGCTTAGCTAGATCATGTACAGTAATATGTCTTATTACCAATACACTAAATGTGTCCTAGTAAATGTCTTATTAACAGTAATAATAATTATAGTTACTTTATAGTCCAGGCAACAAAAGGAGAGAAAGTCTAGGCTGCAGGGCATCAAATAGGTTAATGAAAATCAGCAATTATACCAGAAGTTAAAAGCCAGACTTTCTGTTAAAATAATTTAAAGTCTAGTTCACAGAGAAATTCCTCAGTATCCCACTAGAGAGGTCATTTTCTGAATTAAAAATGTAATCTAAGCTCATTGGCAATTGTGCCTTATGTCATAATTCTGTGGTAACCAGATCCAGGAGATTTCCATTCAATTAATTTTTTTTTCCTTTTCTTGGGACAGTTTATAAGGTGGAGGTGTGTTGAGGTGGAAGGAAAGCAGAATCTTAATAATGAAGCAAAAAATGAAAATATGAAGCATAGGTGTGAAATAAAAATGGAAAACAATAGGAAAGCAATGTGTTTTATAGCATCACCTTTAAAAATGTTTTAAAACAAAACAAAAACAACAAAACAAAAAAAAAATGCTGCGTTCCATACTTATATGCAACACTACTTTTCTATTAAAAATGTATATTTTTTAAAATTAACAGAAAATTATTTTTTTTCTCCTTCCCACCATCTCCCCAATGATAAAAAGAGAAAAGAAGGTGGGGGGGGGGCTGGGTGGCACAGTGAGTAGAGCACCAGGTCTGGAGTCAGAAGGACCTGAGTTCCAGCCTCAGACACTTAACGCACACACACACACACACACACACACACACACACAAACTAGCCGTGTGACCTTGGGCAAGTTACTTAACCCCATTGCCCTCCAAAAAGAAAAAAAAGAGAGAGAAAAGAAAAATAAATTCCTTGGAACAAATATGTATAATCAAGCAAAACAAATTCTCTCTCTGATTAGGTATATATGTATGTGTGTATGTATATACAAATATATATATGTACATATGTATGCACACATGTGTGTATATGCCTCATTCTGCACAGTGAATCCATCAACTCTATGTCAAAAGGATAAAATGCTCTGTAATTGGTCCTCTGGTATCATGGATGTTGATCGCATTGATCAAAGTTCTTAAAACTTTCAAAGTTTGTCTCTACAGTGTTGCTATTGCATAAGTTGTTTTCCTAGTAACATATTTCTGTCTTTGCTCTTTCTTTTTCTGTACTTTATCATCATGATGTACCAAAGCATTTTTGAGGGCCAGGAAAAAGCGCAGATCCTTAAACCCAGGTAGCCCTTGAGGATTTATTGAAAGGTAATTGCTAAAGTGATTTTAAGCGGCGAAAGTTAAACATCAAACATTGATTGAAAGTTAAACTAGAAGTTGAACTCTAATACAGGTAAAGACTTGGCATACAGGCAATATTCTTGGTGAGCAGAAAGAAAAGCCCATAATGCCCATGAGTTTTAGATAGCTAGTCTGGGTTAAAAAAAATAAAGCCCTCTGGAGACAGACTCTGCTTCCATAGGAAAAAGCCACAATCAGCTATGGATCTAGAACCCAACAGATTATTCTCCTTATGGGAAATGGCTGACTTTCCATAAATTTCTTCCTAGTCTGACTACTAGATATGTGAAGGGTCTGCCTTCTCCTTTAAAAGACCTAAAGCTTAACTCCCAGGGCTCTAAGATAAATGAATGATGACAGAGATCATTCCTTCTTTTATGGGAAAGAGATAATTCCTCAAGTTGAAGGATTAACTGAAACACAGAACATGGTAGCAGGGGAAGTTTCCATGTCCATGTGTCCAGCAAAACCATGCCTAATAGTGACTAGAGGGTTGGAGGGAAGGGAAAAGAATAAGCATTTATTAAGCACCTACTATGTACCAGGCACTGTGCTGAACACTTTACAGATACAATCTCATTTGATAAAACTATTGGGGAACAGGCTCAGAACAAAGCAATGTCCAGTGAAACAGAAGAAATAAGTGTCCCTGTAATGTTAGAGTTGTGAGTTGTCTGTATATATAACCAATATCATCACATGTATCCCCCAGGCTGCTCCACATATATGTATATGTGTGTATACATATACATTCCCTTTACATGTATACTTCCATGCAAGTTCCATAGCTGTGTAAGCACTGCTGGTGTATGTGTTTGTGGAAGAGTATGCCCCAGGACTTTTTGGGAAATGTTCCATTGTTACTTTTCTTTTCTTTTTTTGCTTTTTGGAAGGCAATTTGGGGTTAAGTGACTTGCCCAAGGTCACATGGCTGTTTTGTGTGTGTGTGTGTGTGTGTGTGTGTGTGTGTGTGTGTGTGTTTAGTGTCTGAGGCCGGATTTGAACTCAGGTCCTCCTGACTCCAGGGTCGATGTTCTATTCACTGTGCCACCTAGCCACCCCTATTGTTACTTTTCTTATTCTTTTTCATGAAATGTCTTTATTTCAAATTAACCATGTCTTCTGGCTGACTAATAAAACCAAGCATATTGGGGGATACTTGTGTGCTATACTTTTGAATTGGTGTGGAATCATAGAGTACCCTATGACAGGAGTAGATTGTCTGAGTGGGTATGGAGGGATCTCCATGGGAATGTTAGGGTATCCATAAGTGATGCATATAAGCGAGGAATCTGAGATCTCAGAAGGGAAGTGACTTGCCAAAAGTCACATAGGTAGTAGATAGGGCCAGGGTTAAATATAGCTTTATTTTAATAGATACTTTAATATAATAAATTACATTTAATAAAATGTAGCTTTGACAATAATAATGATAACAATATCAATTTACATCCATTTTCTCATTTGGTTCTTATAATAATTCTTTGAATTTCACAAGTATTTGAAGTGTAATCATTTAGCAGAGGGATCAGATTTATTTTCCATGTCTCCCAATGGCAGTACTAAGACCACACAGTGAAAGTCACAATGAGGTATATGTTAGTTGAACATAAAGAACTTTCTAACAATTAGACAGTTTAACTAATACAAGAACAAGTGGAATTTTACCCCAGGATGTCAAACATGCCAGGGGCCATACTTCTTTCTTTGAGGTATGAGCATCCTTTTCCTTGGACTTGGTGGAACTAATCTTATATAGGAACTGAGCTAAATTATGATCCTAATTCCTCCTCCCCTCCCAAAGACTGAGGTGGTATAAGAGGAAAGACTATGTTCCTGAGGTGTTGAGAGTGAAGAGGTATGTTTTTATTTTGTTCTTGCCTTGTCTTTGAAGTAAATATTCCTTTGTGAAAGATAATTCTGTGTTATATGGTTAAATAGAACTGTGGTACTAGTCATTGGATCCCTAAAATGGAGAAAACAGAATTAGTGGGGACCCAAGACAATGGAAGAGAAAAATTATTTTCCCAGTCCCTTTGTCATACCAGAGAACCCTTTAGGGGTAAAATGAAACCTAGTCTTCAGAGAATGGGGCCAAAGAAACCATGTTGCATAGGAAACAAGTCTTTACAAAATACACTATAGTTGCTCCATCCCCACAAATTCCTCATGGACTTCTCTATCAGGTGTTTCTTTAAAATCATCACTTATGACAGTTCTGATTAGGAAGAAGTTTTATATCAGCTCCTTATCTTTCTTCACATATTTCTTATGGATCTTTATAGATCACAGATAAAGCACTTACTTTCTCCCTGATTTCATGGTGAGAAACATTTCAGAGGAAGTCATTTTCTCAACTGACACTTGAAAACTGCCTGGAAAATCTGCTCTTCTCAATAGTTTATCTGACCCTTAAAGCTATAGTAACAGTATCTATCGTTTCTATGAGAGATACATTAGAAGCAGGGATTACACTCGCATGAAAGAATTCTAGTTATAGATCTGATTACAATGTTTCCAAAATGAAATGCACTTGTTGGTGAAGTAGAAAGCTCTTCTGGTGCTGAGCTATTCAAGCAGAGGCTGGGTGTTATAGACTTGGATATGGGAATGCTATATAGAAGATTCATGCTTTTGATAAAGGTTGGTCTAAATTACCCTTAATGCTTCCTTCATCTCTAAGAGTCTATGATTTTAGCAGTATATGGCAGGAGACTGTTGCTAGGGAGAGATTATTTTGTGGAGGTAGGAAGCCTTGAATTTTGTCTTTCCCTGTGAAAAATGGATAGATAATAGCTGAAAAGCTAAAAGATGCATGAGAACTATATGTGAAGTTATGGCTATCACTGATAGTATTAGGATTTATAATTGGAAGGGACATTCTATCTACCTGGGGCAGCCAGGTGGTACAACGGACAGAACACCAGACTTGGAATCAGGAAGATCCATTTTCCTGAATTAAAATCTGCTCTCAGACATTTATTAGCTGTGTGACTCTGGGCAAGTCACTTAACCCTATTTACCTCAGTTTCCTCATCTGTAAAATGAGCTGGAGAAGGAAATGGCAAACCACTCCATTATCTTTGCCAAGAAAACCTCAAAAGTGGTCATGAGGAACCAGACAACTGAAAAATGACTGAAAAACAACAGCAACAAAGGTTTTCTTCCTCATTTTTCAGAGTAGATCAGGTCCCAGAAAGATGAAGTAATCTGGCCAGAATAGCACAGATAATATGTAATATTCAGAACTAGAACCCAGTTCTTTAAACTTCAAATTAAATTATTATAAATAGAACTAGTGTGATGACAAGAATACCTAATACTTTATGATCTCAAAATATTATGTTGAGGCCTTCTATTGTCATCAGTTTATACATACCCAGAGCTGGAATTAACCTTGAGGTTACCAAATGCAGCCTCCTACTCCACAACAGGGTTTTCTCTACACTAGACCTTCATTTTGAACATTTCCAATAATGGAGTTTTTATGACAATTCTGTAAGGTGTCGTATTTCATTCAGATAAGACTTCTCTATCATGTTCTTTTGTGTCAGAGAGTCACAGATTCTTAGAGCTGGAAGAAGCTTTTGGAATCTTTATGAAGGTTAAAATGATATCATAGGATTTCGATCTAGAAGGGACCATAGCGATCATCTCCTTAATCTGATGAGAGAATTGATATCTCCAAAAGGGAAATGACTGGCTCAGTCATGACAAGAAGCACTTACCATGTGCACTGCACAGAGTGGCTACTTAACAAATGATTGCCAAGTGAATACTTCAAGTCAACAAGTCAACTAGTTATTAATCATTTTCTATGTGCCAAGCATTGTGCTCAGCTAGGGGTACAAAGAAAAACCAAAAAAATAGTCCTTTTTCCTTAAGGAGTTCACACTCCAAATGGAGAAACAATTATGTACAGACAAGATCTATATGGGACAAATGAAAGCAATCTTAGAGGGAAGGAAATACTATTAAGAAGGATTGGGAAAAGATTCATGGAGGTGAGATTTTAACTGGGATTTGAAGAAAGTTAGAGAAGCTAGGAATTGTACCTAAGGAGTGAGGACAGTTCCAGTTATGGGGGAATGCTAGTGGAAAGTCAGAGATTGAAGCTATGGAGTATCTGGTTTGGGGCACAGCAAGGAGACCAATGTCACTGGGTTATAGAGTGCTTACACTTTTTTCAGGGTATATCTGTTGCTGCATAATAATAATACTTTAGAACAGCATCATACATGTAAGGGTGTGTGTGTGTGTGTGTGTGTGTGTGTGTGTGTGTGTGTGTGTAGAATCAGAGAAGTCCACAATCAATTTGATGTACTCCCCAATCAACATTTTTAAATTTTATTCAGGTGCTGAATTTTTAGAGGGTCAGATTTATCTAATTCTGAAAGACATACACTAATGTCCTCAACACTCTGGTTTTACTGTATTTCTTCCTAGAACTTAAACATCTCCTTTAAGTATTTAGACACCATGCAATTTGGTGCACACTAAGTCATTATGAGTCTATGTCATCTTTAAGCATAATGTACTTTCCCTTTTCATTTCTTTTAACCATCTATTTAGCTTCATGGTTGCTTCCTCTGCTTTTTTGAGTTCAGTTGAAGTTTAATAGACTCTTGCTCCAAAATTTTACTTGAGCACTGTGTGCATATATGTTTCAAGGGTGTTTCTTGTAAGCAACATATTATTGTATTCTGCTTTCTAGTCTACTATCCTCTTCCATTTTATGTATGAATTTAATTCATTTACATTCAGTTATTATAATTAATTATGTATTTCTCCCCTTCCCATTCTCTTAATCTTTTTCTTCTCTTTACCACCTGCCCCATTCTTTCCAAAGAAGAAGATGGTAGTGAGAGAGGAGTACACTCAGTATGACTTACCTATGCTTGATGTAGTCTCCTTCCACTCCTCTCCCTCACCTAAATCTCAATTATAGGTTCCTTCTTTTAAATCCCTGTTCACAATCCAACCCCTAACATTAAACATTAAAGTTTTCTCTATGAGTATATTCTTTTTGGAATCTTCTTATTCCTCCCTCTTCCATTTCTCTCTCTTTTCCCACTCCCTCTCTCCCTCTCCCTCCCATCTTCCCTCCTTCTCCTTTTCTTTTTCCCTCCCTCCCCCTCTCTTTCCCTTTCCCCTTTCCCTCTCTCCCTCTCACCTCTCCCTCTCTCTCTTCTTCTCCCTCCCACCCTCCCTCTCTCTCTGTCTGTCTCTGTCTCTCTCTCTCTGTCACTCTGTCTGTCTCTGTCTCTCTTTCTCCTGAGTTCAGGTGAAAGAGAGGTTCAAAGTTTCAAAGTGAAGACTATTCCCTCCACCTCTTCCTCTTTGTGTAGTCTTCTACCTATGCAACCAGATTATGTTCTGATCACTACCCAGTCTAATGCACTCCCCTGATCCTTGTTGGAGTAGTTGTGGGAGAAAATAGTTGTGGAGTAAGGCATGTGTTTATACTCAGTCTAAAAAGAAACCTCTCCTGAGAGAAGATACTGGCAGCTCTAAACAGAAGTACTTAATGGGTTATATGCTGATCAGACTGTCTAAGATGGGGGTTCTTGAACCTGTGGTCACTAGCTTCCTTCTGCCTTTTTCTTTCCTTTTCTGATACAAGTCAGAGACTATAGCTGAGAGTGGATTTTCCCAGAAAAAAAAAGCCTTGGTAGCAACTAGCACTGAGAGACTTCTTGCAAGAATACAAGGCAGAAATAATTAAAGGTCTGGCTATTGAGGCTGAGAGAGGTGTCTATTGTCTTGTGGGTATTCTCAAGTTCAGTAGTTCCTGGAAAAGAGATTTGGGACAATGGAACTTCTAAAAAGAACAGGAGCTTTCTTGATGAGGTGTGTTCTTTGGAGGAAGAGGGGGACTGGCTACTTGGAGAGCAAAGCCAGTGGATCATTTAGACTGGGTAGATACAATGAAAGAAATGGTTTAGCAGCCTCTCTACCACCTCCTTCCCAGTTTTAAGTATGTTCATCTTTCAAGGAAAGTTTAAACCACACAGTGGTGCAATGAGTTTTGGGAAGACTATATCTGGATATTCTCTAGGATAGAGGGACTCACCAGAATGCTAAACAGTGGTCCAGTGGCATTCCAAGTTCAGTTTCATTCCAGGGAGAAGTGATAGGTGCTTAATTTATTTTTAAAATCTGGTTATGGGATATAGCCATAAATATGCATTCATTAGCTTCAGTACTTACAGGAGCTAAGGAGTCTTTGTATCTATCTTTTCAGAAACCTAGACATGAACTATGCCCTGAATATATTAAATTTTCTTGAAGCAACCCCTCATGGAAGTGGTGAGCCAAAGACAGAAAAAGACTCCAAAGTGGTCGGCCCACAGGATTAAGCTTAGATCATATAAACATGGAATGCTGGGATTCCCAGGGATATTGGCAACATGGGCAATATGACAAATAGTTATAAATAAAAAAATCAGTATTATATAAATATACAGACATCCATGCATACAAACATATATATATGTCATTAAATTTCAATATAATTGGTTTTCTTTTTTATTTTTCCCAGTGCTTTATTAACTTCTGATTTACATCATTCATTTCCGCCAGGATATCCCCTCATCCAATCTGCTCTCGCCCATATCTTCTCCCATACCCCCTTCGACTTTTCCATTAGGGCAAGGTAAATCTCTGTGCCCCAATACCTACACATCTTATCTCCCAATTATGTGCAAAATAGTATTAATAATAGTATTTATGTATATTTGAAATATTTAATTTTAAAACTTCAAATTCCAGATCCATTCCCTTCATCCCTTGTCACCCACTCCCGCTGGGAAGATAAGCAATTCAGTATATGTTGTACATGTATAGCTATGCAAAATATTACCATAGTAGATATATTGTAAAAGACTGGCTATATTTCCCTCCCACCCATCCCACCCCCCACCTGGTCCATTCCCTACTTTGATCCTGTCTCTCTTCAAAAGAGGGTGCCTCTAACCTCCCCTCCCCCCAGCATGTCCTCCCCTCCATCATCCCCCCTCTTTCACCGCTCACCCCCCTTACCCCCTCCTCCCTACTCTCCTGCAGGGTGAGATACTCCATTTAGTATGTATTTCATTCTCTCCCTGAGCCAAATTCAATGAGAATATGGTTTTTTTTTCCTTTTTTTCCTTCCTCCCCTCCCCTGCAATGACTTCCCCTTGCCTCTTCTACATGAGATAGTTTACCAGCCCCCCCCCTCCATCTACTCACCACATTCTTCTCTCACCTCTTAATTTCACCCCTTAAGTATCATCCCTTCCCACCAAATTCGACCTGTGCTGTCTATCCATGTATACCTGTAAACATATATACACACATTCACATATGTATTCATATGCCCATATACCCTTCTTCAACTATTTTCGTACTGAGAAAGGTTTCATCAGTTACAGTTATTGTTTTTCCATGTAGGAATGTAAATATGTCAACTTTGATAAGTTCCTTTTGATTTCTTTTCCCTGTTTACTTTCTCAAGCATCTCTTGCTTCTTGTGTCTGAATGTCAAATTTCTATTCAACTCTGTTTTTTCCTCAAGAATGCTTGAAAGTCCTCTATTCCACTGAATGACCATATTTTCCCCTGAAACAAGATACTCAGTTTTGCTGGATAGGTTATTCTTTGTTTTAATCCCAGCTCCTTTGCTCTCCAGAATATCATATTCCATGCCCTTTGATCCCTCGCTGTAGAAGCTGCCAGGTCCTGTGCTATAATGATGGTATTTCTACAATATTGAAATTGTTTCTTCCTGTCTGCTTGTAGTATTTTCTCCTTGATCTGGGAATTCTGGAACCTGGCTATAATATTCCTTGGAGTTTTCTTTCTGGGATCTTTCTCAGGAGGTAATTGATGGATTCTTTCAACCTCTATTTTGCCCTCTGGGTCTAAAACATCAGGGCAATTTTCCTTGAGAATTTCATGAAGGGTGATTTCTAGGTTCTTTCTTTGATCACGGCTTTCAGGTAGTCCAATAAATTTTAAATTATCTCTCCTGGATCTATTTTCCAGGTCAGTGTTTTTTTTCCATGAGATATTTCCCATTGCCTTCTATTCTTTCAATTCCTTGAATCTGTTTAACAGCATCTTGATTTCTCATAAAGTCACTAGCTTCTATTTGCTCCAGTCTAATTCTGAAGGAATGAATCTTCTCCAGTGAGCTTTTGAGATTCTTTTTCCATCTTCCAAAGTCGACTTTTTAAGGCATTCTTCTCCTCATTGCCTTTTTGAGCCTCTTTTGCCACTTGAGTTAGTCTATTTTTTAAGGTGCTATTTTCCTCAGTCAGGCTGTTGACTCTCATTTCATACTTTTCCTGCATCCTTCTTATTTCTCTTCCCAATTTTTCCTCCACTTCTCTTATTTGGTTTTTAAAATCCTTCTTAAGGTCCTCTATGACCTGTAACCTGCTTGTATTTCCCTTTAGGCCTTTTGGTGCAGGAGTTCTGACCTCCTAGTCCTCCTCCTGTTCCATGCTTTGATCCTCTTTGCCCCCAAAATAGGAGTCTAATGTTGAATTTTTCTGTTCATTTTGTTTTCTTTGCCTAGGCATGTTGCCACTTAATTACTTGACTTTTGGGCTTGTTGCCACAGTAGGACTTTGCCACCAGACAGGGGAGCTTCTGTCCCAAATGTTGGGGTCTTCTCAACTTCCAGAGGTATTAGTTGGCTGCCCTTTCTGAAGCACCCACACACTCTGGCAAGCTGGTCACACACCCCAAGACCTCCACTCCAGACCACAATCCAGATCCAAGAAGGTTAAAGCAAGAGTGATTACCCCTCAGACTGATTGCTGGATCCCCCTACAGTTTGCAGGCCAGGAGCTGAAGCTGCAACTGAAGCTACAAAATACCCACTGTGCCTTGGTTCTTTAGTGGCTTCTCGCTCCCAGAGGAAGAAGTTGATGCACCCCCAAATGCTGGTCCCAAAGTCCATAGGGCACTAACCTCTCACTTTGTTCTAGGCATCTATGTGTTGGTAATTCTGGAAAAGCCACAGCTGCTGGTGTTCTGGGGTCCCTCTAGCCGGCTGCTTGTCTGACTGCCCTGGGGCTAAAACCTCCAACTCACGAGGTCCTGAGCTCGGCTCCCGGAGCTCTGTGCAGACTCCTCCCTGCCAGGCTGCCACGCTGTCCTTAGTGGGAGGTTAGCTTCTCTGTGTCGTTCTGTGGGTTCTGAAGCTCCAGAGGTTGTTCAGAGTCCCCTTTTACATGATTTTGAAGTGGTGTGGGCTGGAGCACCCTGGAAGTGCTGTTTCTACTCCTCCATTTTGGCTCTGCCCCTGGTTTTCTTTTTAATATTGGATATTTAATTTAATGCATTTATAAACATTATTCTGAGAAAGGTCCATAGGTTTCATTAGACTGGTAAAAGCATCCATGACACAGAAAAATATTAAGAACCATTATCTAGGGCAAATGATTTCTGTAAAAGTTCCACAGTTAATAAGTGGCAAAGTGGCTCATTTCAATGAACAGATACAGACTCACAGGCACATAAATACACAGATACACAGATACACACACACACACACACACGCACACACATATATATACATATATACAATACATGTGAGGTTCTTAACCTGGGGTCTGTGAACTCCCTAGGGAGGAACAGTTTATGTGAACTCATTATTATTTTCCTTTGTAATACTCATATTTCTTTTTATGCATTTAGAAACATTATTCAGAGAAGAGGTCCAGAGACTCCACTGGATTTCCAAAGTCTAGTGACTCACACCTGGTGCAATAAAAGGTTAAGTAGTTCTGCTCTAGACAGAATCTGGCATTAATTAACCTAAGGAGAGGAGTGTGCTGCCCCTAGGGCCCTGACTAAGAAGTACTGGAAGCTTTCCCAATACCAATCAGATTGTAAGATCCTTGAGGGCAGGGGCTGTCTTTTGCCTCCTTTTGTACCCCCAACCTTAGCACAGTACTTGGCACCTAGTAAGAAATTAATAAATATTTTTTATTGATTGATTGATCATAATGTCCCTAGGTGGTCATATTCTTACATCATAGATTACATAATTATTGGAAATTTTAAATTTGAGGCCTCTTGTTATCCTTTCTAGAGATGATGCACTTGAAGACACTCAGGGTGAAAAATTGAGATTCACTTGCAAGAATTCTTTGCTTTTACACAAATTTGGGAACTGTGTCATATACATAGGGTTTTTTTAGTGCTTTATAGTTTATAAGTGATTTATAGACATGATTTCATTTGATCCTTATACAGCTTTCTGAAGTAGGCAGAACAGAAATTATTCTTCCACATTTATAACTGAATAAATTAAGGCTCAGAGAGAGCAAAGATTCTTAACTTGGGGTCTGTGAACTTTATATAGCTATATAAAGGTTCACACACATATGTTTATATACACACCAACACACAATATAGATAGATGGATAACTGTAGTTGAATATAGTTTCCTTTGTACTCCTATATATTTTATTTTATGCATTTATAAACATTATTCTGAGAAAGGTCCATAGATTTCATCATACTGCCAAAAGCAACCATGACAGACACAAAATGGCTAAGGACTACTGATAGAGTTTTAATGATTTACCTAAATGTCACATAACTAATAAGTAGCAAAGGTGGGTCATTTCAATTAAATTCACTAAACATTAATTAAACGTAACCAGTCTGACACTGAGCCTGATTCTTTCCTCTGGGCTGGAAGATCTGTGCAAAATGCAAAACATTCTGTTTTTGTCCCCCAAATTGCTGTAACTGAACTCCTTTTTAAATTTTAAAAAGTTTACTTTGTTTATTAATAAAGGAGGAGTGAAATGTGTAGTTATACTATAATTTATCACCACTCATTTTCAATAAAAAAATTACAGGATAGCTGGGGTGTACAGATCATGCAATGATAATCCACACCATTTTTTTTTTGTTTTGGTTTAGTTTTGTCATCTGGGCAAACCTGGGGAGTGTCAACAAAACCCTAACTGCTGGTATTATATGGAGGGCATTGAAATATTCTTTCTCTTAATCGGCTATTGACAGAGAATGAACTAGCTGAAATCTATCCGAGACTTCTAACACCAAATTTACTGAGAGTTTCAAAAGGGCAAAGAACAAAGGAACAAAACACACACACACACACACACACACACACACACACACACACACACACAGGAGATGATATCAGTCGCTGATTTTTAAGCATTTTCTATATCACCTTCAAGAACAGTGATACTCAGTTATCCAGCCTCACCTATCTTAAACCCAGCTGAGAACCAGGAAGGAAACAAAATAATGCCTCCAAGTAGCCAGAGGAGATAACACAAAATCCATGCACCAAAGCCAAGGTACTTGACCCATAATCCAGTTCTTGAAGTTCCCACTCAAAACCTCTTTATAAATATTTTTTACACAATTTTAAGAAAATGGTTTCTCATTCCAGAAATGAAGTAAGAAAGCATCAAATTAAAAGGAAAAAAGGCAAAGGAGCTTCTAAAGACAAGTATTTCAGGAGAAAGAAAAACTACAAAAGCAAATACAGGTAGGGTTGGGGCATTGGTGAACAATCCTGGATCAGACAGTTAGGTGTCGCAGTGGAATAGAGGCTGCTCCTGGAATCATAAAGACCTGAATTTAAATCTGACCTCTGATGCTTATCAGTTCTGTGACCCTGGGTAAGTCACCGAACCGCTGTCTGCCTCAGTTTCCCCAACTCTAAATGGATGTTATAATAACACCTCCCAGGGTTGTTGTGAGGATCACCATAAGATTAATATTTGTATTAATACACATGAGGCACAGTGCCTCACACATAGTAGGAATTTAGTTAATGCAAATTCCTTCATCAATACTCCCTGCATGTACGACTCTATCATACCACAGTATGACAATTAGTGTTAATATTGATGATCTTTAGCCATCAAGAAAAAGCTAACACAAGCTCAGCATACTTGGTTTAGGAAGGTAAGCAGGTATATATAAAAAACACTAACAATATTTCCATCCACAAACATTGAAATCAAAAGACAGCAAATTTGGGCTTTTCTGGATGAAATCTCAGCTATTTGGAACAACTCATTAAGGAAGTATAATATTATTAGAGCTCCTATCCCAACACCTCTGCAAGTTTCTCAAAAAACATCTTACTATCCACACCAGAGACTATACCCTAGAAAAGTTTCTGTTCTGGGGCCACACTTTCCCAATTGTTGGTGGCTCTCCCAGAGCACCATTTCAGGGAAAAAACAAGACCAAAACCAAAACCAAGCAACCACACAACAACGAACTCTTCAGCCATGCTTTACTTTATGCCTTCCTCTCACAATACCTCTTCAGCCTCCTCACCGTTTTGCTGCCATCTGACATCACTTTTCCTCCTTCTATATGACCCCCTCCCCAACTCCTGTCCCCTTCAGTTCTGGAACCATGAACCATGATCAAATCAAATCTGCTGTTATTCCGTGTGTGTGTGTGTGGCGGGGGAGGTATTTCCCCAGGACCCACCTCATCATCTCTGTAACTTTCCAGACCAAAGCAATTCCTTCTTCACTCTTTCTTTCTTTCTTTCTTTCTTTCTTTCTTTCTTTTTTTAAAGCAAATGGGGTTAAGTAACTTGCTCAAGGTTACACGGCTAGTCATTATTTGTATGTGGGTGCTCATTTTCTGAGGCCGGATTCGATCTCGGGTCATCCCAACTCCGAGGCTGGTGCTCTTACTCACAGTACCACCTAGCCGCCCGTTCTTCACTCTTTCCTTCCTTCCTTCTCTCCTCCCTTCTTTCCTTCCTCCATTCCTTCTTTTCTTCCTTCTCTCCTTCCTCCCTCTCTCCCCTTTCCTTTCTCCCTCCCTCTTTCTATCCTTCTTCCCTTCCTCCTTCCTTGCTCCTCATCCTTCCTTCCTTGCTCCTTGTCCTTCTTTCCTTGCTCCTTGTCTTTCCTTCTTTCCTTCCTTCCTTCCTCTCATTTTATGGAAGAGGAAATAACTAGTTCACAGTCCAATCAGAATGAGACCCCAGGTATCTTTTATTTCAGTGACACTGCTCACTCCACACGGTTTTAGAGAGACTAGGTTTTATTATAATTACATATTTTAATGAATCACCATTCTTCCTATTTTCCAACATTTAACAACAAAATACTCTGATCTTATTTGTGTTGACTTGATAATGACAAATGTCCTTGTGTGGTATAAGATCATCCTCTTAACTTCCTTTGAATTACACACACGTGCACATACACTCTATTTTGAATTGAAATCTCAGATAAAAACCATCTGTGCTTCCTCTGCCTAGATCCACACTCCACCCAAGCCAATATCAATCTCTATAACAGATCATAAATGTATTGTGAATTTTTATATCTTGGAAATTGGGCTTCAGGGTTGGGACTGCATTCTCTCATGCCCGGAACTGAGCTCCTACTCCCACAAACCACACAAACGGTTTATAAATCATGAGATGCCTATTTGGACATTATCCGCATGTGTGTTTCCTCAGCAGTGGCATCATTTTGACAGTGGGTCCTGCTCTCAAATACAGCTTCTCTTTTTATTTATTTTGTCTCTAGCCTAGGAATGCTGACAATCACAGTAGGTTCAAAATGCCAACATGAGAGAGAAACGGCAAGCAAGGAGAGAGCAACACTTTGGGGAAATGATTGAATTTTAGTGTAACTCACTTCCTTAATCTAACAAGGTTCTAATTGAACATTAAAAGAGGCTGGCTAGTGCAGGTTGCAGGAGGCACAATGGAAGAGGGGCTATTAAAAACTATGTAAAAGACATTAAAGATTTTGTGAAACACACACACACACAAAGGACACACAAAGGTGCCACATACCCCTTTGTGATTTTTTCTAAAGTGCAGATCTGTTCATGTCACTCCCCTACTCAATAATCTCTAGTGGCTCCCTATTGCTTCTAGGATCAAATATAAAATGCTCCAGCATTCAGAGCCCTTCATAACCTAGATCCTTTCTACTTTTCCAGTCATCTTTCACCTTGGTCTCTAATACAAACTCTTCAGTCCAGTGACACTGGCCTCCTGTCTATTGTCCTTCATGTCTGGAATGCTCTCACTCCTTATCTTTGCCTACTGACCTCCCCGGTTTCCTTTAGGTTCCAATTAAAATTTCATTTTCTGCAGGAAGACTTTCCTAACCCCCCTTAATTGTGCCTTCCCTCTGCTAATTATTTCCTTTTAATTCTGTATAAAGCTTGCCTTATAAACATTTATTTGCAAGTCATTTCCCCAGCTAGATTGTAAACTCCTTGAGGGCAGGGACTGTCTTTTGCCTCTTTTTGTATCCCCAGTGCTTAGTACAGTACCTAGCACATAGGAGGTGCTTGGTAAATGTTTATTGGTTGATATGCTAAGTCTGAGATTTGCTTCAGTGTTCATAAGTGAAGAATACAGGGAAAATCCAACTAATCTTTCCAATGGATTGTAAAGTCTTTTTGGGTAGGGACTTTATGGAACTTTACAGCCATGACTGGAAAGATGAGATCTCTCCTCATTTCCACCAATTGTCTTAAATTTGTGCCTAAAAATTGTGAATAGATTGAAAAAGTTTTAGTCCTTGAACATGTTAAATTTTCACCAGTTTCAAGATTTCGTCTTTGAAGCCTCTTATTTCTGTATTTTTGACAGGTAGTATGGTAAAGTGACCTGAGAGCTGTCTTGAAGCCAGGGAAATCTGGGATCAAATCCTGCCTCTGACCCTGGTTCAGCCAGCCACTTAAATTCTCAGTTCTCAAGGCAACAATCTGAGGCTATGAATTGCAGAGAAAATACTGCCCTGCTTGGGTAGAGGGAGTTCTCTTTTCCAGGAGTTTCTATATTAATGAAAGCATAGGTTCAGTCACTATTTCTATGTCTGTACTTAGGAAATTCTCTGGCCTCAGGGGCTATCATAAATTTCCTCACATCTTAAAGGCAAACCAATTGGCTTTGATTCTAGTCATGTTATTCATCCCATCTTCCTTTTTTCCCTTCTATTTCTCACTTTTGAAGTCTTTTAAAGTAATATACAATTTTCCTCCAGTAATTTTCTGGTCCCTTTTTCCTCCCAGCTTTATTCTTGGAAGGCAGCATCTCCTTTCCTTTTAGACATGGTCTTTTTTTTTTTTTTTGGCCCATTATGAAACTTCCTCTTTTACAAGCAGGACTTTAAAAATCTTACCTGTAAGGCAGAGTTTTATAATAAGCCAAAAAAAAAAATAAAGGTGGGAGGACTTAGAAAATAATAACCAAGATGACTTCTTTTGTTTATTACAAAACCCTTCACTTCTAAATTCTAGATTAGGAATTTTGAATAGGGTTGTTGTTCAAGTCCCTTCTCTGACTTGTTCCTGTCCTGTATCATTATTTCCTTTGCTTTGATTTGAATTTTTATATTAAAACAAACAGTACTAAACCCAAAAAGCTTAGGGGAAAAACCTAAACTCAACTGTTTAAAAAAATGTACTGGGGCAAAACAAAACAAAATATGAAAAAGGCAGAGGTTCTAAAAAAAAAAATCAAAACATCCCAAGTTTGTCAAAAATTAACTTTAATTTTCAAATTAAGCTGGTCAGTTATAAAAATCCATTTTTTAATAAAAAAAGAGAAACATTCGCACTTTGATTGGAACACGGGCACATTGTTAATTTCCATTGATTTAATCTTCCAATCTAGATCTAATCACACTTTTAAAAGCAGAATTCCATAAATTGCTTTTCTAGAAAATGTCACCAATGCCTAAAATACTTTGAAAAACAGGCTTTGTAAATCAATCTGCACTTACTGGATTTATTTAAATAATGCCATGAGAATTACACACAGAGATTTAATTTAGTTTTTAAAAGAACTCACTACATGTAGAACATTTCCCAGTGCTTAGTGCCTCACCCCCAATTATCTTCACACAGTCAGTGCTAACAGTATTTAATGACTCACTCCTCTACAAGCTGTGCATTCCATGAAGACCTCCTCATTTAGAGAGATCTACTTTTTAATTCAGGTAATTCTTTTTTTGTTTTTTAAATGACGGGATGGAAAATTACAAGTAAATGAAGTGAAAGGAAAATAAATCTTACCTTGTTCTTGTCAAAAATTTTAAACAGTTGGTCAACATATTGATTCGCTCTTTGATTCAGGCCTTGCAGACCCAGAAGTGCTTTAAACTCATGCAGGGTTTGCAGTCCAGATGGGCATTCTGTCATAAATCTCCTAAACCATACATGGGTCTGGGTAGCAGTGATAACGGTTTGACCACCGGCTACTGATTCTGTGCCCCCCATTGGGATTCCCAGGCTTGACAGCTTTCTCTTTGGGGCTTTTCATTCATGTACCAACTCCTAAATGAAACTCGAAATTCAAGTGTGCCCCTAAATGATCACTGTAAACCTCTTACAGCTTTAGGCTAAGTAAGAAGAGAAAGCTGGTGAGATTACCATGACTGCTCATTTTTAAAGTGGGCAGTGACTACAGTTAGATGGCATCCTTAGCACAGCTGCCCAGCTAAAGGGTTGTTGACACGGGCAAGGGTACTGTGGGCAAGCCTTATCTTACCCTTGATGCTAAACTCTACTTTTATTGATTCCCAGAAGGAAACAGGATGGTCTCAAGGAAACATTTTAAGTGGGCTTCTGGAGAATGAGCTCCAATCGCATTGGACTCTATTAATCAATGATTATTTTACTTCTGCCTCAGTTTCTTCTCCTGTAAAAAATGAGGGTAATAATAACACCTACCTCTCCTAGAATTGTGGTGAAGATGAAATGAGATAATAAAATGCTTAGCATGGTGACTGGTATATAGTAAGTGCCATATAAATGTTAGCTATTGTTATTGATATTATTTTATTAGTGGCAGCTGGGTGGCACAGTAGAAAGAGTGCTAGAGCTGGAGTCAGGAAAACCTGAGTTCAAATCCAGTCTCATAAAACCAGTCTTGTTAGCCTTGTGACTTTGGGCAAGTCACATCACCTCTTCCTGCCTCAATTTCCTTATCTATAAAATGGGGATAATAATGGCACCTACCTCCCAAGGTTTTTTTGTGAGGATAAAATGAGAAAATATTTGCAAAGTGATTTGCAAGCCTTAAATTGCTACAAAATAAGGGCTGTTATTACTACATGCTTGCTCTATTGTTCTATATTTTGGGAATACAAAGGCAAAAATGATGTACTCTTTAAGGCAAGGTCACTTAGATTTCTCTGTACTTTTACTTTATCCATTTGTAATAATGGAACTAAATAATCACCAGGTACTGTGATGAGCACATAGGGATACATATACACAGAATGAAGCAATCCCCATTATGCCATCTCTTGGGGTTATTGGGATTCTGCAATAGGATCACAGATTTAGAGTGAGAAGAGACTTTGGAGCTCATCTAGTCCAAGTCCCTTACTTTATTCATGAGGAAAGTGAGGCCCAATGACTTTAGGTTATTTATGTAAGGGCACAGAAATAAAGTGTTATAGCCAGTATTCAAACTCAGCTCCTCTTTCTCCAAAGTCAGAACTCTTCCCACTGAACCATATTCCCTCCCCAATGTATAGAGATGAAGAAATTTTGAAAATAAAAGGATAATGAAAAATTATTAAATCTATAGTATTTGTGTAAATTTATATCTGTATACATGTGTGTGTGTGTGTGTATGTTGCGTGTTGTGGTCCTTTGTTCTCAAAGAGGACCAAAATGACATCACTATGCTAGAGTCAAGTTTCAATGTGTCCAACTGTGGCTGATCAGGCCAATACGAGCTCAGGATGCTCTACCACAGGTAAGGTACAAATAGTCTGTGTGAATATTTGGGGTGGACACTCTACATCTGCACATCCTGCATTCCCTTTGAGCTGTCTCAATTCTGCTCTGCTCCAGAGCACAGTACCTTCTCAGATGTGGGCACGCCATGCTGGGTGACCCTGTGCCAGTGTCTCCCATGTCACACAATCAATCTTAAGACATATGTATATGGCTATATAATGTATACATGTATATATGTATATGTGCATGCATATGTATGTGTGTATATATGTGTTTCAGAGAAAGTCTGCAGGTGAACAAACTTAGCAGTAAATGGAATAAAGGCAGGGGTACTCTATGTAGTTCGTGCATGAAAATGGGATTGGGAGTATTGGTGGAAGCTGAGACTATGATAATGGCTGGGTATGCCATCTTCCTAAACATCTGGCAGCCACCTCTGATTAGGAATTCTTTGGGTGTAAGTATATTGGTTCACAGTTCTTTCAGGAAGGGTTTAGGTTTCTTTTTCAGCTACATGGTCATGTAGAACACTGTCATTTAAAACCTGAGTTCAAATGTAGACTGAGACACTTACCAGCTGGGTAACCCTAGACAATGCAACCTGTTTGCTTCAGTATCCCCATCTGTAAAATGAGCTAGAAAAGGAAATGACAAACCACTCCAGTATCTTTGCCAAGAAGACCACAAATGGGTCATAAAGAGCTGGGCACGACTGAAAATGACTGAACAACAAAAGAATCTGGTGAGCTCAGAAGACTGATGCATGAACATGTCTCCTTTTCTTCTGACTTCTCTATTTCTGTAAATGGAGCCATTATTCTCTCAGTCAGCCAGCCTCAAAACCTCTAAGTCATCTTTGATTCTCTCTGTCTCTGTCTCTCTCTCTGTCTCTGTCTGTCTCTCTGTCTCTCTCTGTCTCTCTCCTCTCTCTCTCCTGCTGTTTTACCCCCCACCCCTTCCCCAGAACTATCCAGGAATCAGGTTCAGTCCATCTTCCCTCCAATCAAGCTCACATCAGCAAACATTTATTAAATGCCTACTAAGCCCAAGGAACTGCACACACATTGAATGATGATTATATTGCAAGGGTGAATGTGGGATCCAAAGGCAAAGGAAAGATCCAAATGTTTTAAGAAAATATGAAGGAGGAGGAGACCCTCTGAACTGGGTGGGCTGGCAAAGGCAGACCTTCTAAACAAGAGGATTATAACAGGTCGAGAGGAGGCAGGAGGAAAATCTTAAGTATGGGGGATGTCACCTGTATGAAGACACAGAGACAAGGACATAGCCTGTTGAGTTCAGGGCACTGCTAGTAGTTCAGTTTGCTTGTAATACATCAGGCAATCATCTGAAAGGATGCTAGAGAAGGAAGCTGGAGCCAGCTGACAATAATACTAATAACTAGCCCTTCCATGGTATCTACCATGTGCCAGACACTGTGTTGAGTGCTCTTCAAACATTATTTCATTTGATCCTCACAATAAGCCTAGCAAGCAGGTGCTATTATGATTTCCATCTTACAGGTGAGGCAATTGAGGCAAATGGGGTCAAGTGACTTGCCAAGGGTCACACAGCTATTAAGTGTTTGAAGCTGGATTTGAACTCAGGTCTTTCTGACTGCAAGCCCAGAGCTCTATCCACTGTGCCATCTAGCTGCTGGTGTCAGATTATGAAGGACATTAAAAACTGGGCTTGAGGAGTCTGACTTTTATCTCACAGAGACTAGGAAGGTGTTGAGAATTTTGGAGGAGGGGAACAACAGTCAAATCTTTGCATTTAGGGGGATCATTTAGACAGCTGGGGGAAGGATTACAAGTACCTAACAATTTGTTCTTGTTGTTCAGCTGCTTTAGTTGTATCTGACTCTTCATGATCCCATTTGGAATTTTCTTGGCAAAGATGCTGAGGTGGTTTGCCATATTCTTCTCCAGCTCATTTTATAGGTAAGAAAACTGAGGTAAACAGGGTTAACAGTGACTTGCCCAGGGTCACACAGTTAATACGTGTCAGAGGCCAGATTTGAGCTCAGGAAGATGAGTCTTCCTGCCTGTAGGCCCAGCACTCTGTGCACTATGCTGCCCTTGAACTTGCCCACCTGACCATTTATCCAAGCTTCTTCAGTCTTTTCCCTCTTTCTCCTCTTTAATCCACTCTGTACACCACTTCTATGTAAAGTTTCCTACAGCACTGCTCTCATCATCCCCCTTTCTTTGTCAGGAATCTTCAGTAGCTCTGGATTCCCTACAGAATAATTCTAAATTTCTTAGCCAAAATTTTAAGGCTGTCCACACTTTAGCCTCAACTTAACCCTTCCCTCTGCTGCCCTACACAGGAGGGGGATGCCTCACTTGGTTCTGATAGTGTATCCATCTTCCTCTGCTTCTGTTTGGAGGGTTCTCCCTGTTCCCCTGTACCTGTTTTTTTATAAAGCTCCAGCTCAAGCAATTTCCCCACTCCATCCCCTAATGCTCTTTCTTACTTTGAACTCATGGCATTTACTGTCACCATCTGGCGACACCTCTTAGCCCAATAGGATCCTTCATTGTTATTTTGATCTTCTTGGTGCATTTCTTGTCATTCCCACTGGCTTATAAGGGCTCTGAGGACACTGGGGATTATGATGCTTCTTTGGAATACCAAGAACATCTAGCTTGGTGCAAATGAACATAATAGCTTGATCACAGGGTCAGAGATTTAGACCTAAATGCAGGAGGTGGGGCTGCTGGAGACAGCTGGCCCTGGCTCTGGAGAGACAGACAGACATCCGCTAAATTTTCAGTGTCAGAATTTACACTGCAGAAATGGGCAAATACTACAAATGGACACTTTATCATTTTGTTGATTTCTAGATTTAAGAAAGTGATGGAGAAAATGCTATTAATGCAAATTAGATGTAAAAACGTGTTTTGAGCACATTTCCTTTTTTCCTGCAGTCAGTTGTTAAATATTTGCCAGCACACTTCTGGATGGAAGGGATGTCAGAAATCATCCAGTCCTGCTCTTTCATTTTATTTTAAAAATTATTTTAAAATATATTTTTAAAAAGATGATGTGAGGTACAGAAGTGTTAATTGACTTGCCTAAGGTCAAGTAGCTAGTAATTGGTTGAACTATCTGTACTTTGAAATCTATTATAAGGCTTATTCCACTATGCCACCATGCCTCTCAAGCGTCTCTCATTTTAGAGACAAGGAAACTGAGGCCCAGAAGGCATACAGCTAGCAAATGCGTTCTGACTCCCTGTCCAGCACTCTGTCCATGAAAATTCTACTTCTTCTGGTATTCAATAAGTATTTGTTGAATTAAATTATTTTTCCTATTTAACTCATAATGTTTGATCCTCTGACCAGCAGAGGCAAAAGAAAACGCATGGCATTGATGATGATGAAAAGCTGTTCTGAACAACCTGACAATATGGAGACATATACTGAACACTTGGATACTCCAGTGGGCAGAGATTAAGACAAAAACATCTTGAAAAAACTGGTATAGCATCAAGAAATGAGAGAATTTGTTGAAGCCTTATAGGAAACTCAGAAGCCTTATATCTATAAAGCATGGACTTTTTCTTGGAGAGATATAGAAGTTGATAGAACTACTAAACACAAAAGATGATCATTCCAAAAAACAAAAAATTGGGCAGCTAGATGGCACAGTGAATAGAGCACCGGCCCTGGAGTCAGGAGGATCTGAGTTAAAGTCTAGCCTCAGATACTTCACACTTAACAAGCTGTGTGACCTTGGGCAAGTCACTTAACCCCTGCTTTGCCTTCCCCCTTCCAAAAAAAAATACATAACGATGAAATGAAAACAGCAATATTTGAATCATGAGGAAATACCTCATTAACCAAATGGAATAATTTTAGAACCAGCTATTTTGTGAGGTTGTTTGGTCATAGCAAAAGTCAAAATCAATATGAATTAGGAGAAAGGTGAGAAGACACTGGGTCATTATAATGATTCCAACCTGACCTATTTAAACATATTATTAACCCTGAAAAAATAAAAGGGGAGTAGAGGACAAAAGGAAAGATATTGATTTTTATTATCAACATTCTTCAAGAACTTGAATGATTGAAAAACAGTCTTTACAACAAGGAGTCCAAAAATCACCTTAGCCAGTCAGTGTTTGCTTTTCTTGTTATATGGAATGACAGGGAAACCAGAGATCCTTTGCAAAGTATTTTGGAAGAGAATGACACAATGTATGCACAACATTCCTGGCAAAACAGTAAAAATCAGTTGAAGAGAAAAAAAGGAGCCTGATGAGAAGCTTGATGGCAGATCGAGGTAAGTCAGACTATCCAAGAACACTTATAAATGAAAACACAGGGGCCAAAATAAAAAGATGGGAAATGGTAGCGATTTATTGTTATTTCCACACTGGTCTATTTTTATTATTGTTGATGTTGGGACTACCTTATTTGGACTCCATCATTTCAGTACCCAATATATTACATGAGGAAGAGAAATGATACCTGAGAGGAAGCAGCCGGAAGGAGGAGCTGGACTTGTCCAAATAGGCAGAGAAGAAACTGGTAATGGAGGCCACTTGATTTTTTAACCCTCCTGCAGGCTGAACACCAGCATGCCAACTTGGCAAATGTAGAGGTGAATAAAATGTGCCCAACTGAAGCAATGCAACTTTTTTGCCCCATATCCTTTCCATGCTATAGTTAAATAACTTTTGTTAATGCTAGATAGGCTATGATGCCAGCTAGGTGGTGCACTGGAGAAAGTAAATGCAGCTCAGACATTTACAAGGTGTGTGATGCTGGGCAAGTTACTTACTTAAGATCTCCCTGTCAGTTTTCTTATCTATAAAATGAGTTGGTTGGACTAATTGACCTCTATGGTCCCTTTCAGCCCTAAGTCTCTTATACTATGAGTGTCTTTCCTTTTGGGAGCTCTGAAAAGGGTGGTGGGAAATTTACATGAGTTTTCCTTTTACTATTTTAAATTTTCTCTGGATTGTACAATAATTAACATTGAATAAAGTCTTGAGAACATAACAGGAATAGAGGCTGGTCTTGAGATGGTATTGGTCAAGGGAACACCCTAGATCCAGGTGAGGAAACACCCCTGAGAGGGCTGAGAAGTTAAAAAATTGGCTTATATTCTCACAGTCAATGTGTCTGAGGCAGGATTGGTCAGCTGTCTAACCAGTGAGTGATGCTACATTTATTATACATAATGAATGTTTGTAGAATTTATAAATTATTTTAATGGAGTCTAGGATTTCCTTCCATAGAAATTGGATTTCCAAAATATCCCCAAATCATAATCACATTATAAAGATAACAGCTGTAAAGGCAGAAACACTAACACACAAGCTTTATTGTTTCTATTAGGAGTTACATACACTGCTAAGAAAAATACAAATTTTAGTTTTAAGAACAATATAAAATTGTTTCACTGTTAACCCTATATACTTGAAACAAGAGACATTTAAAAAAAAACATTAAGTAATAATAAAAATAGAATAATATAATTTTTTGTATGATAAAAATTTTTTACCTGAGTTATTTTTTCCTCTTCTCTATAATATAACTCTAAGGAATCTTTTTTCTTAATATAACCAAAAGGCATATATTTTAAGGCTCAAAGGTTAGGATTTATATTATCTGCTTCAAAATGAACTGGCCTTGGTAAAGGGAGGTCAGATTTCCCCACCAGGTACATTTGTACAGTAGGTGTCTCAAAGGGAGAAGTACAAAATAGGCTGATCCAATTCTTCAAATTTTATTTCTGAAAGCTAGCCTTTTCAAGCTTTTACTTTTCTTTAACAAAACCAAAACTTAAACCTGCTTAAATTTTCATTGTTCAATGTCCCTCACATGGGAATCAAAGAAAGCAAAGGCACTTTCTAAAGACACTTGAAATATCTACCAGTGGGAGTCCCTTTTTTGTTGTTTTTCCCCCCTTAGACTCAATGACAAGCTCATTCTGTCCTTTATTTAGAACAGAGATAAAATCACTATCAAAATTGCCCATCCTCATACAATTAAAACAATCAAAATTATGGAGTCACACCTCATTAACAGTTTTGAAAAGGGGTGTGGTGTACAAGGCACTTTTTTTTCACTCTTCACAGGAAGGAAGAGCCTCTCCCGACTTTCTTGTCACTAGTTTTAAAGTGTCAGGTAGAAAACAATTTTCTTCATTCAGCAAAGTTTCTATGTAACTGTCAATGTGCTCCAAGTCCTCTGAAGGAGTACTCTGAAAAAAAACCACAAAAAAACAACAAAACAAACCGCCAAAACCAATCACTATTGAGTTTCAACATGAGGAAGGGTGGATTCACCTCTAAACTCCTTCCCAAGTCAAAACCATTGGCCTTTTTCAGCTGCACCAAGATTCACTGGGAGTCTACTTACTGCTTGTGAAGACTTCTTCAAGCAAATATTAATTAGAATCTCCAGCTAATTGGTTCATTCTAAGCTTTGGCTCACTCTCTATTACCCCTGTTCTGTGCCTAGAAAATCCTTCTGGCTACTCTCCTACTTTGCTGATAGCATCAGTCTACCACCCCATCTCAGACTAATCTTGCTTATTCTCTGATCTCTACATAGCTCAACATTCCTGCCCCCCAGCCCCTATTCTCCTCTGTCCACTCATTCAAAATTTTCCCAGTTGACTGTCAATTCCCTTTCATTTTTTTTTTACCACTTTCTATATATATTTCCCGATGTTCACCTCCTAATATTAATTAAAACCTGGTTTTCCCTTAAAGATAATATGTCTTAGGTTACTTTCTCCCAATAGCCAGGCAAGAGAAATGATTCTTTCTTCTATTAATAATCAATTATTGAATTAGGACCAGAATTTTTTATCTTCCTATTTCCTCATCAGAAATCAGCCCCTTATAGGTTATTCAGTCAAGATCTGAAGGACACTGTTAATAAGGAGATTGGATTAACTTTCTCCTTAATCTTGTTCAGACCCCCTCAAGTGGGAAAACCCTTTGTGTTCTACTCAGGCTTGAGTGGGGGGTCTGGGGTGGGGTAAGGTCCTCTGTATATATGGGTAGTCTGAGCCTAAAAGTGAAATAATCAAAGTCACTCCCAATCCCTCATTAGAATAGGCCCACCTATCATTATAATATTCAATCTTCTCATTAATTATTAACAAATCAGAGCTGATTGCTACCTGTTGGAAACACCTACTCTTCCAAGGGCATCTAAGCATCAAGAAGCCGCCATGATCTGTCTATAATTTAGGAGAGACAGTCAAATGGCCTTTTTATTAATTATCCACTAGCCATAATTAATAAAATGATTGTTAATTACCCAGAAATTATTCTTTTGAACTTTTTATATGTAACACAGACTAGGAATAAGAGTTAATACACTCTGCACTACCTACTGAACATCTTGAACTAGATGTCCAATAGACATCTTAAAACTTAACACATCCAAAATTGAACTTAAATAGAAATCTTTTCACCATCACTGTCCTCCTAATTATCTAAGCTTGCCACCTCAGTGTTATTCTCCATTGTTCACTCTCTTGCCTCTCCCCTCCTCATCCAAGCTGTACCTTTGCAACATCTCTCATATATGTCCCCTTTTCTCCTTTGACACTGTCACCACCTTGGTAGAGGTCCGTGTCACCTGCATTTGTACTACTACAATGACCTCGGGCTGGTCTCCCTCAAGTCTTTCCTCATTCAAATGCATCCTTTTTCTCAGGTGCTAAAGTGACCTTCCTTTATAAAGCTCAGATCTGATCATGCCTTCCCCTTCTTCCCTCTCCACTTGATAAATCGAAGTGGTGCTCTTTCACATCCAGGAGCAGATATAAGACACTCCATTTGGCTTTGAAAGCCCTCCACAATCAGGCTTCTTTCTACCATTTCGGCCATCTCACTTCTTACTCTCTTCCACACACTCTAGGATCCAGTGACAATGGCCTCCTTGCCTTTTCCTGGACCAGACACTCTACTGCCTGACTCCATGTGTTTTCATTGGTTGTTACCCCATTGTTCCTCACACACACCTCCTGGCTTCCCTTGCTTCCTTCAAGACTCAGCTGAAGTCCTACTTTCCACAAGCAGCCATTCCCAATCGCCATTAATTTCAGTGCCTTCCCCCCAGCTTATCTCCAAATCACTCTGAAAATTTTTAGAGTTGTTTGCATGTTGTCTTCCCCTTTAGACTGTGACCTCCTTGAGAGCAGGGGCTGTTTTGGCCTTTCTTTGTATCCCCATAACTTAGCACAGTGTGCAGCACACAGCAGGAGCTCAATAAATGCTTGTTGACTGGCTAATGTTGCTACTTCCAGGGCTTCCTTCAAACACAAAGACTCAGCTATCTCCCTTGCTCCTCTCCTGATCTTTCTGACTACAATATACTGACCTGGAGAATACTCCCATGATCCTCAATGACTTTAGCATCTGTCATCTTCCTGGGTTGGTTTTTATTTTTGGAGGGGGGAAGGCAAGGCAGTTGGAGTTAAGTGACTTGCTGAAGGTCACACAGCTAGTACCTGTCAAGTGTCTGAGGCCAGATTTGAATTCAGATCCTCCTGACTCCAGGGCCTACTCAGAACTCTATTTATTGCGCTACCTAGCTGCCACTTGGTTTTAATATTCCAACTCCCCAAATTGTTTCCTCCATTATCACTCTACTTTAGCCACCCCCAAAAGGTACTCCTCCCTTAGGACTCATCACTCTAAACTACTCTAATTTTACTGTCTCAAACTCTGAAATTCCTCTGTGACCACGGCCTCCCACCCTTCCATCTATCTCCTAGCCTCGCTCCTTCTGAAATTATCTTTCATCCTTGTGACTTCTGTTCTTGGACCCCTCTTCATCCTATCAGTTTACCATTCCTGTTCTGACTTACTTGGTCTTGAGCCCATTGTTGGTTATTTGAAAGACATAGTCTCTACCCCTGAAAACTCTGCCTTCTTTTCCACCTGCTGTCTCGACCCAGCTAATTCCTAACCTTCTATAAACCCTAGGCCTTTCTTTTCTTATGCTCCTGAAATGGTGAATTTTTAGGAAGCCACACTGATTGGGTCCACTAAGAGTTCCTGTTCTCTGACTTCAATTGGGACCTCATTGTTATGCTGAAATCCTTTTATTCATCTTTGATTGGCTCCCTATAGCCAAAGGAATCTTGCCTGGACTCTACTGACAAAACTGAGCTCATCCACTCAGAACTCCCTTCCTAAGATTTTCTATCACATTCTCACCCCTTCTTTGCCCCTCACTGCAGCTAACCTGTCCACCTGTGTGCCCTTGAGGTTAACCCCTTTCCGTGTGGGGACTTTCACTTCTCTTACTTCCTCTTGCAGACACTGTTGGGAGCATGACCTAGTTCTCCTCTCAGAGACTTACTGGAGAAGATTTGATCATAAGGTTTCCTCCTCTTTATAATCATGGCATTAAAAACTTGAAAAATCTCCTATGAATTCTATCTTCTCTAGGTCAACTTCTAATCTTTAATTCTTTCCTCAAAGATCCCATTTTCTAACCTTGGAATCTATATCCTTGTGTTCTGGTAAATGTTTAAGAACTAGCTCTGTGGGTGGGGGGAAGGTATGCATGACATACTTATAAGTTTAATATGTAATATTAACATTTTCTCTTGAGACTAGACAACTAAACAATAAATCATGCCCTCATTTGTAGCATTTTCAAGTTTCTGAGGTACAAATGCTCACACTGAAAATTTAACAATTGGCTCTCCCAAGATGTAGAACCATAGCCCTGCTTGTAGGTAAAACTGTGTAAAGCATCTTCAGTGATGTCCCCTCTTCCATCATCTGTCTTTGTCTCTCGAACCCAGAAGTTCCATGCCCCCTGCTCCTCAGTAAGGTTTCTTATTTCTTTGACTAATTTTTTGGAGGGGGAAAGGCAGGGAAATTTGGGCTAAGTGACTTGCCCAAGGTCACACAGCTAGTAAGTGTTAAGTATCTCAGGCTGGATTTGAACTCAGGTCCTCCTGACTCCAGGGCTGGTGCTCTATTAACTGCACCACTTAGTCCCCCATCTTTGACTCATTTTAAAGCATGCTAGTCTTCCTTTTCACCTATGACCAGGCCTCCTTCTCCTTAACATGATACAATAGAAACAGAAACGGTCTCTGAATTTGAGTCCCATCTTTGATACCTATTAGCTGTGTTACTCTGAGTAAGTGACTTAAGTTCTCTGTTTCCTCAGCTCTCAGAGAGAGAGAATAATATTTGTACTACCTGCTCCTCAGAATGTTTTGTGAAGAAAAGCACTTTGTAAACTTTGATGCATCATAGAAATGTGAAAGCTTATTTTTATTTTTTAAATGGGAAGTGAATGATAAAAAGGCTGATCATAACCATTTTGTTATGAAAATACTAGAATAGGCTCAGTGGTATGATGGTGCAGGCTCATGTTGGTTCTTGAGAGTTGATTATTAAATTTTCAGTATGACCATTTACATCTCAGAAATAGGCAAATACTACAAATTAGGGATGGATTTAGTGTTTTGTTGATTGACTAGATTTATGGAAGTCACTTAGAAAATGTTAATAATGCAGATTAAAATTAAGACCGTGTTGTGTACACAATTTTTTCCCTAGAAAGTCAGTCAAACATTTACCTAGGCCATCTCTGTCAATAGTACTTATCTTATGAAAAGAACCATTAGTTATACTAGTCCTTTTTAGAAAAAAAAAAATTAATGAAATAATTTCTTCTTTTATTTCCTTCTATTAGACCAAATTTTACACATCTGTTTTTATTTTGAGAAAATAAAAATATTGTGTTGGCTGAAAACATGGGGAACTAATTTTCTGTGGCTAAAATGTTAATGTATTGCTACTGAGGTCAGTCAAAAATACTTCTATTGATCTATACCAGGAACACAGAATGTCAGAGTTGGGGGCACCCTAGTGGCTGTCTAATCCTTTTATTTTGACAGAAAACTGAAGTCTAACAAAGATCATGCTGGCAATAACAATCTGACATTTCCAGAAAAGGCATTTAGAATGCCTTAAATTTCTTTCCAGAGTGTGTCTATTTTTAAATGAAGTTTGTCTTCATAACTGGGCAGCGAGGTGGGTCAGAAGATAGGAAGACCTGAGTTCAAATCTGGCCTCAGACACTTGCTGTGTGACCCTGGGCAAGTCACTTAACCCTGTTTGCCTTAGTTTTTCATCTATGAAAATGAACTGGAGAAGGAAAAGGCAAACCACTGTAATATCTTTGCGAAGAAAACCCCAAATGGGGGTCACCTTGAGCCAGACACGACCGAAACAATTGAGCAACAACAACAAAATCCTCACAACCTCTGTGTGTGTAAACCGAGGCACAAATTACTTTGTCCACAGTCATTAGATTAAGTGACAGTGGGAATAGTAAGTAACGAGCCTCAGGTTCTCTTCATAATCAGCATCTCTAGGATTCAAAGCAAATGGTGTCACTTACCAGGTTCCAGTGACTCAGCAATGCTGACACTTTTGCCCGAAGGCTCTGCAGCTTATTTTCAGTAATTTTTATTTGCTTTTCACATTGTTTATGATGGGCTTCATTATTCATTGCTGTATTGTTTGCCTGCTGAGTTATGGATTGCATTTTCCTTCTTACTTTCTTTTCATATTGGACCATGTAAACACTCCAGATCTGTAAAAGAACAACACTTTTTTAATATTTCGTTAAATTCTTTATATAAATTAATTTTAACATATAGCATTCATAACTTTTCAGTCGCTTCCTCTAAGTCACCACCCAGATTCTGCTTGGGTCCATTCGTTTCCATTTGCTTTTTCTGTAGATATTTAACAAATACTTGATTGATTAATCATGGTCCTAGGTAGTATGTGCTCTGTTATTTTTTACCTTATTTCCTAACAGCTTTTAAGATTCTTTATATTAGTCTAAAATTGCATTCTCTTGTTCTGTTTCATTAATAAACCACAAATTAACCATGAGCTATTAGCCATTATTCTCTTATTGGATGTTTGGACTACTTCTGTTTTTTTTTTCTTTTTCAGTTATCTCGAATATTGTTATGAAATATGAAAAGACAGCTTTTTGTTTATTTGTTTTTGAAACATTTTCAGAATATACACTTAGTAATGGAGCTATTGGATGAAAGGTATCCTTGGGAGGTAGCTTTTCCAGATTGCTCTACAAAAGATGCCAACGTGGAATTCCACCACCAACAAAGGACTATATTTATTAATTCATAGCTTTGAAAGCATTGTTTCCCAGCTTTCATTTTTTTTTTTACCAATTTGATGAGTGTTATGATATGATAGTACTTCTTTTGTGTCTATATAGGACTCTGCTATGACCTATGTGATAAATTTTTGTGAACATTTCATGTATGCTCAAAAAGCATTTGAATAGTCTGCTTCTCCCATTAAAACTCTCTGCCAATTCCATTTTATTAAATAAGCTGTTCAGATTTCTGATTAAAAAATTTGTCATATTCTTATAGAGTGTTACAATTCCCTATTCTTATACCCACTTGGAACAACTTTTTATTTCTACTTATAACATTGTTAGTCTTCCTTTTATTAATTTAACTGCTGAAATTTTGGTGCACAAAAATCGAGACTTATATATTTTTAAATTCATTTTTCCTTTTGCTGTTATATGAATTCTTGTCTTCTGATGTTTTATAATTTGAATTCCACTTGACACAATTATTGCCACTTTTGCTTTTTTTCTGAACTTACATTTTCATGACATATTTTAGACTAATATTTTCACTTTAATTTAGCTACATCTTTTTGCATTAAATATGCTTCCTTCAATAAACATAGCAGTGGTTTTTATTTCTTGACTACACAGGGGCTTCTTATTTTATTGGGGAAATTCAGACCATTCACGTATACTGTTATAATACATTCAATTGGCCTTCTATAATTTTGTTATTGTTCTTAAGGATGAAAGTTGCAAAACCTATCCTACTCTATTACTTCTATTACGATTGCTAAAAAAGTAAATGAAACAAGTTGTATTTCTTTTAAAAAAAAGAAACCTGTTGATTCTAATATTTTCCTGAAGTTTAAATCCATTTTTAGTATAGAAAAAGAGATTTTGTTTTTACAACTGCCAGGTCCCCTTGTTATTGTTTATCATTTGGGTTAAATAGCTTTTATTTTACTGAGGTATTTTAGCATTACAATGGCTTCCTAAATGGCTTCCCTGTCTCAGATGATTCTCCATTCCAATCCATCCTCCAAATAGCCATAAAAATGATTTTCCTTAAATGCAGTTCTATCCAAGTCACTCTCCTTCCCAATGAACTTCAGTGCCCCTCTAGTGCCTCTAGGGTTATATATAAACTCCTCCATTTGATTTTCAAAGCCCTTTCCAACCTGATCCCAGCTCATCTCTTCCTGCATCTTTATATATTATTTCCTTCCTTAATTCTATTGTCCAAACCAAAATGGCCTTCTATTTGTTCCTCACACATGGTACTCCAACTTCATGTCTGCACTGGCTGTGCTCCATTCCTGATTTGTACTTCCACATCATGTCCACTTTAAAGAAGATTTTACTTTCTTTGAGATGTAGTTCAAGTACCAATCTTTCCTAATTCCCCCCAAACGCATAGAACATCCATATTCAACTTCCTACAATTCATTATGTGCACATTTGTTCTGTAAACACACTTATTTGTTTTACCCAATACAATGTAAGCCCCTTGTGTGTAGAGTTTTTTGTGTCTTGGAATATGTAATCTTAACCATTAGTAACAGGTTTCTATATGTACATATATAAATATAATTAATATTTTGTTAAGAATTTAAGTCCAATACTACTCTGGCTTTTCAATATTTTTATTTCTTTCTCAACATTTAGGAACTTTTTTGCCTTTATAACTGTGTAGTTTAGCAATTATGTTTCTAAGTAAATTAAACTTAGGGTTTCTCTGAATTCTGTATATATTAGAACACTGTAGTTGTTGTAGAACACTGCCTATTCTTGTTCATTTTGGAAAGTATTTTTTAAGTAGGTCCTTGGATACAGTACCTAGCTTAAAAAAATCATTGCTTCCTGGATTCCAGTTAATGAAATACTTATGCTTGGTGATTTATCTACTTTGTATATTATTGTTTCCTACTTTGATTAATTTTCTACATTGATGAATACTTCCATTCTATTACATTCTGAGCTTGTCTTTCACTTTTATTTTTGTTGTCCACTAATCTTTTCTTAACTTCATTTATTTTGTTATTTATTGCTTATATTTCTTTAAAATAACAATAGTTTTTGAACCAGCATAACACCAGCTTAGCTCAGTTAAGCAACAGTGTTTCATTGAGCAAAGATCAACAGAACCTTAGACATACAGTCAGGACTTAAACAATGATCTCTGGATAGGATTGAGCTTAGTATTAAACAGATAAGTAATGTAATACATATAAACAGTGGAGGGCACAGCAAATCATAGGATCATTAGCCAGGCAAAGAGAATAGCAGACACAAAGCATAAAAAAAAAGAAACTTTAAAGCTGTGAAGAATTTGCTCCCTTGACAACTTAGATGATATTCTCAAGTCCACTGAGCATGAAGAAAGATCTATTTTGCCTCTTCTACAATAACCTTACAAGAAGTAACACTTTTTGAAACCAGTAACACCAAAAGCCAATAAGAGGCTTCTTATGTGCTTCTGCTAAAGCAGTAACAGCTAATCCCAGCATGTAGGAGGTTTAAGGGTTGTAGGGTGGGACATATGAGTCACTTATGGAGATCAGGTTAAGTTTAAGGAGGGAGTGTTTAGCCTCAGAAAGGTGAACAGATACTGACAGGAACTGTTGGTATTTCAAGATTTTTTCCCAGAGTTTTGTAATTTATACATATTATACACATGGCAGAGTGCTTGATGTTGGAGAAATAGAGGTATCATGCAAAGAGCCTTGGATTTAGAGTCAGAGGATGTGGGTCTAAATTGTGGTCTTCAGAGTTTTGGAAGCAGAGTCTGGAAGGATAGGTTGGACTGAAGTTGTGATGGACTTTAGAAGCAGAGTTTTTGGTTTATCCCAGAGGCAATGATTAAAAGCAACTAGAGGCTGGATGAGTCGGGAACAGGAGTGAGTGGAGAGGACCCCATGGAAGTCAACAACCTCACTAAAAGAGGGTAGAGGGAAAAGAGAAGAGATGCCAGGGCAAATTCTGGGGAACATCCACAGTGGTAATCAGTTGTTTTTTATTCATGTCTGACTTTTCATGACCCCATTTGGGATTTTCTTGGTAAAGATACTGGAGTGGTTTGCCATTTCCTTCTCCAGTTCACTTAATAAATGAGGAAACTGAGGCAAATGGGGTTAAGTGTGTTGCCCAGGGTCACAGAGCTAGTAAGTGTCTGAGGCCAGATTTGAATTCAGGATGAGTCTTAACTACAGACCCAGCACTCTATCGACTGAGCCACTTAGTTACCTTCATCCACAGTTGTGATATAGGTGACAGGGGGTGCGATATGGATGAGGAACCAATAAAGGAGTCTGAGAACATGTGATCAAACGGGTAAAAGGTGAAACAGGAGAGAATAGGATCATGAAAAAAGAAGAAAGAGTATTCAGGAGAAGGTGATCAGATCATCAGGTTTCACAGTTAAGTTACAGTTACAGTAGGACAAAACTATTAATCTTTTCTGAGACCACTGCTACAGAATGAGCGAATTCTCTACTTTTGATCAATGTTCTCCTCTGACACCCTGATATAGCATTGTCTACAATGTACACTCAGCATTAGCTTAATAGCAACAAATTTGCAAATAATATAGTGCATGCTTTCTGGTAGCAGTTTTCGGTTTTTTTTTTTTTTTTTGATATTTGGACACAAATGCAGTAATTTTCCTTTAGATCAATACAAAATATTAGAGACTAGAATCTGAAACTATAGAATTCTAATAAGTAGTCAAGGATGGTGTCAACCAGTGGATCACAGACCTTAGTACTAGAAAGGAAATATGGGATCATGTATCTAATCTTGCTTTACAGATAAGGAAATAGAAGTAAGGCGCAAAGGCAGAACATGAAATACATTGTTCTGACTAGGGATACAATGATTTTGCTACTATTTCATAAAATCTTAAACCTTAAAAATGAGGTTTTTCATGATTTACCCAAAGGCTGAGTTGTACCTTTTTATATATATTTGTTTATGAGATGAAATATTATAATAATGTAATATAATACAATATAGGATAAGTTTGACTTTTGCATGATGCTCAAGAATGCATCTGAATATCATATATAAGTCTCCACCCCAAGTGTCAACCTTTCTATAAAAGTCATAGGGAAACTGATTTAGAACCAAGAAAGGCCTTCAAATTTATCTAGTCTAGTACTTTCATTTTATAGATAAGGACACTGAGTTAAAGCAAGAGCAAGTGAATTCAAGGTCAAGGTCACACAAGGCCTAAGTGGCAGAGCCAAGGTTCAAATCCACTCTCTCTGATGCTAAATCCAAGGTTCCTTCCATTATATCATATTGTTAGAGAGGCAATTCCATATGGTTAAAGAGTACATCATGTCACAAACATTATTATGTTTTCCTACCACATATTAACAACCTTGAGAAGATACCATTAAGGGTAGAATAAGAAAGGTCTTACATCATAAAAAACAAAAACATTCAGTTACAGGAACAGAAGGATGGTCAGAAAGGAACACAGGCAAGCTGGAAAGCTTTGAAAAAGACAAGTTGAATGTATTATATACTTAAAAAGAAAATCAATCTGTGCATAATAAAGATCTATAGTTTCATATATAATCTTTTTCTATTCTATTCAGTATATAGAAATACCTAAGTTACATGGTGTTTCGAAAAAATAAAAGTAAATAAGTTCAGAAAAATAAAATGAAAAATATTTTTTCAAAAGGCCTTATACAAATTGATATGCATAAACATCTAATTCCTAACTAATTCCCAACATTCATGGAATTAGTATTCAGTATCCTAATGGTTGGTCCCCAACAAGTAGAGATCTTTCAATAGTTCCTAAAATTTTACCTGGAAGATCTACAGTTACCACCTGCCATATAGTTTGTTTAGAGTTCTTAGTGAAGACAGGAATAATTGTGGCTGCTGTTGGTGTTTCTCCCCTGTTCTCACAGAGATAATACACTCAGAACCCTCATCCCTCTAAATTTCATCAGGAGAATGAAAAACAAATATTTTACAAAAATGTTGGGGATTTCTCCCCTTTCCCTTGCATAGCAGCAGTCTGACTGACATTGTTGAGCAAAGTAATTCATGGGAATGACATATGATAACAGGTTTGAGTGAGAAGGAAGAAATTCTGGGACCCTAGAATTTTCAAGTTAGAAAGGCAAGAAAAACTCAACAAATAAACTCTGTCTTTGGTTCCAGTTAGGAAATGTGAACAGGTGAGTTTGCAATCTGCCCAATCAATGTTCTTTTTACAAATCATGAAGTGGGAAAGACATGTGACACTTTGTTTATTAAAGCAATGTAAAGCAATTTCCCAGTTGAACAGGAGAGGAAAACCAAGAAATACATATGCCTTCTTTTTCTGTGGGCCTATAGGCACTCAATCAGAAAACATCAGAAAAAAGTAAAGGGTCTTGATTTCCCATCACCATAAAGTTGTTAAACTCAGGCACAATCTAGAACACGAATATTTAGTGTCGTAGTAGAGTTCACGTTGGGGAAACAGAAACCTCAGGTTCCAGTCTTCTTTCAACACAAGTTCGTGTTGCACATTTGGGCAAGTCCTTTGTCCACTGCAAAACAAGGAGACTTAAACTTTGATCTGCTGCTCTCCAAAGGATTATGGGAAGATGGGTTAGATAACATTTAAAAAGAATACTGAAAAGCAATGGGGCATGGTGGCAACAGCCCCACTTGCAGTCACAAGACCTGGATTAGAACTCTAGTTCTCCCGCCAACTGTGTGATCTTGGGCACTTCATTGAGCCTCAGTTTTTCTACCCACAAAATGGAGACAATATCACAGAGTTGTGAGGAAATTTCTTTGTAAACTGCAAAATGCTACGTACATATACGTTGCTACTTAACTAATGCATAAAAATACATTAACAATAGCCATAATATATTTTTCTTAGAATGGGTTAAGCTTATTTTCTTTGCTAGGAAAGCTTTACTTAACCTGTGCACCTCCCCCACCCATGGGGGGAGGGGGGAGAAAAGATACTAATCTGTCTGAAATATTTTAAGTGAAGCATATTCCTGGATCAGAGTGGTGCCTGGAGGTCATTTTAAATTCTAAGTCTCTAGAATTTAGTGAATTGTTTTTAAAATTCAGAATGTTGGCATGTGTACTGCTTCTATATCCTCACTTTCAAGTATTCCATCAACTTGATCCCACAGAAAAACACTCTCCCATGAAAATAACTTCTTTTTTAAAGGATTCTCTCTTTGTGACCCATGAAGTAAAATTTATTAATCTCAGACTTGGTAAGTAAATGCAAATTTGCCTTCCATTCAAAACTAACATTCAACTCTATATATTATTTCCCTCCCCCGCTTTGGAAACAGCACTCCTTTAGAATTTAGATGTCTCCATTTAAAAGGGACTTACCTGCTTGCAACATATTTGCAGCTTTTTGTTTAACTTCTCAGGGCAATTCTCCAGCTGTTTTCATAAATGATAATAGAATAGAATTTTAGCTTTTAGGGAATGAGCTGTTTACAACAGAGTAATAACGTATATGCAACTCAAATCAGAAAAGCATCAACAGCCTAAAGCAGGTCAGCATTAATACTGTGGGTCTTTGGAGCCTGGCCTAATGTTATGCAGACAGGTACTGACCATGTCTTCCATTTCTCCACAGCATCTAGACTTTGCTAAGGGGTCAGGGATAGTCTTTCTTCTAGCTCATTTAACCCATAATCTTGCATTGGCTTTGCTTATAACATCATCAGGATAAATTAAGTGCGTGGCATTTGCTTCATTTTTGGAGGACTGATGATTTGGAATCGAAAAAAACCTCAAATCTAAAAATTTGTGACATTTAGCTCACTGCCCTAAGATCACTAACTATTTACTTAAGCCACCCAGAGATAATTCCTTAAAGGCCTGTCTTCACTGGGTAACCCAGTGGACTATGTGTAGGAGGGATGATGTTACCTCACACATTGTCATGAGTTCCTCCATAGACTTGCAGTCGAGGTCCTTAGAGAGTTTACAGTGAGGGTGGAAATAAAGAAGAATCTCTCTAAAAACACAGAAAGAAAGGTATATGTCAATATGACAGAACTGCCATTTGTTAGGCAGAGGCAATGCTACTGCAGATTTACATGGGCCTCTCAACAGCACAGAAAATAAACACTCCCACACCCTTCCCCATTTACCATAGGCTCTTTGGAAACCAGGTGTATATATAAAGGATCAGATTTAGATATGGAAGGAAACTCTGGGGTCCTTGTTGCCTTTCATTTTGGAGTTGAGAAAACCAAGGCCCAGAGGGAAAGTGATATCAGAGGTATGAGAGTCAGAGTCAGGACAGGGAGGAACCCAAGTTACCGACAATTTTACAGGTGAGCCCTATCTTGCTCTTCTCCAGATTTCCCACTTGCATTTGTTTTCCTAACATTTAGTGCAGTATTTGGCACACAACAGGCACTTAATAAATGCTTGTTGACTGATTTGCATCCTTTAGTTGCTGCAGTTCAAGTCAATTCAACTCAAAGTATTTATTTAGTCCTTTGTTTCCAACATTGTGTAAGGCTTTATAGGAGACATAATAATCTTATGTTATGTTAAAGACATAATGGAAATGGAATGGAAATAAACACATTTATGGGCATTTATGGAAACGCTGGTTTCCCTCAGGGAAAGAATATAAGCTCAAAGGTTAAGATATCATCTAGTCCAATTCCTTCATCTTATAAATAAAGGTAGGCCCAGGAGATTATTTGCCTAAGGTCACAAAGGTAATAAGGAGTTATTCAGTTATTTCCAATTTTTCATGACCCCATTTGGGGTTCTCTTGGCAAAGATGCTAGAGTGTTTGCCATTTCCCTCTCCAGCTCATTTTACAGATGAGGGAACTGAGACAAACAGGGTTAAGTGACTTGCCCAGGGTCATACAGCTAGTAAGTGTCTGAGGCCAGATTTGAACTCCTGAAAATGAGTCTTCTTGATACCTGATTCCAAGCCCAGCACTCTATCCAGTGTGCCACTGAGCTGTGCAGTAAGTAATATGGGAAGGAATAAGCATTTATCAAACACCTACAATGTGCTAGGCGTTATGGTAAGTACTTTATAGATTTTGTTTCATGTGATCCTCACAATGCCTCTGTGAAGTATTATTACCCTCTTTTTACGGTTGAAGAAAATGGGTCAGAGGTTAAGTGGCTTGTCCAAAGTCACACAGCTAGTAATTGTCTAATGCTAGATTTGAACTCAGATCTTTCTGACTCTAGGCCTAGCACTCTATCCACTGTGCTACCTAGCTGCCCTCATAGTAGAACTAGAATGTAATGCCAGGAGATCTGACCCTTACCTGTTTGTTCATTCAGTTAATATTAAGTGCTCATAATAACTGTTTGGTCACACCTTGGTATTATGGAGAGAAGGCATAGGAAGACATCAGCAGCCACAAACACTTAGTAAATGCCTACATAGTATGCATGGTGCTAGGGCTGGGGAGTCAGATACAAATGAAAACATTCCCTGTCCTCAAAGAGCTTCCATTCTACTTGACTACAAAGTTGATACCCACTTATATGCTGCAAAGGCAGCTGATGGATGTAGAGGGAGACAAAGAACCAGAGAGCCAGAAGGAACCTTAGAGAATTCACATGATGTTTAACCCCTTTATTTTATGAAGGAGGACATGGAGGCCCCCGGAATGAAGTCACCTGGCTTAAGGTAACAGAGAAACAAGGTGCACAATGACCAGGGAAGATAGGTGGCACAATGGATTGAATGCTTGGACTGGAGGAGGACTCAATCTTCCTGAGCTCAAATCTCATCCCACACTCTTACTAGCTATGTGACCATGGGCAAGTCACTTAACCCCATTTGACTCAGTTTCCTCATCTAGAAGATGAGCTGAAGAAGGAAATGGCAAATTACTCCAATATCTTCACCAAGAAAACCCCAAATGGGGTCTTAAGGAGTCAGACATGACTGAAAAACAACAATATGCAGTGACTAAAACAATGTGGAAAAAAAGAACTGAAAGAACTGAAGCTGAATTCCTTGAAATTATAATGACCAAACTTGTCACCATAGAAGAGATTTGAGAAAATAATGAGACAGACAGACAAGGGGAGAAATAGAAAGAATGCAGAGCTAGACAAAAAGACAGACATAGTGTGAGACAGGCATAGAGAGAGACACAGAGGTAGAAAAATATATAGAGACAGAGACATAGGCTGTGTCAGACAGGGTGATAAAGACAGAGACAGACAGAGAGAGAGAGAGATAAAGACAGATAGGGGCTTGGGAGCCAAGATGGCAGAGTAGAAGCATAAACTTGGTGCAGGCTCCCCTCCAATCACTTCCAATACACGTAAAAAAATTACGCTAAACAAACTTTAGAGCTACAAAACCCACAAAGAGACAAAGAGAAACAAAGCTCCTGATGAAAGAAGCCCAGCAGGCCGACAGGAAGGATCTATCACACCAGGCTGCGAGTTGAGTACAGCCCCATGTGAGCCTCGTGGTTCCCAGCCCCAGGGTAGCCCCGACCAGCAGCAGACCCAGAGCAGATTTCAGGAGAGGGAATCACAAGCAGCTGTGACAGCTTCCAGAATTATCAACCCATAAATGCCTAACAGAAAGTAAAAGGTTAGTATGGAACTTTATGGGAAGAGGGGGACCAAGAGCGTGGTCTGGCCCCTTCCCCCAGGGAGAGAAGCAGTGGAGGCACAGCCACTGTGCAGCTGCCATTGCCTGGCTGTCAGACTGCAGGGGGACCAAGCGACCCTTCAGAGGGTAGTCACTCTTGCTTTAACCTGCTTGAATCTGGATCATGGTCTTGGGTGGTAGTCCTGAGGTGTGTGACCAGTGAGCAAGAGCTTATGGTATCTGTAAAGAAGGCACACAACTAACAGCTCTGGCAGCTGTGAAAACCCCAGCAATTTAGGACAAATCTCTCTCCATTCTTGAAGTAGAGTTCTACTGTGGCAAAGCACTTAAAAGTCCAGTAACTGACTGGCAAGGTGAGCAAGTCCAGGAAATGTAGTCAAACCATAGATTCCTTTTCTTGCGGACAAAAAGGATCAAGGCATGGAGTGGGAGGAAGGCAGCGAAGTCAGAACTCCTGCATCAAAAGCATCCAAGAAAAATATTAATTGGTTACAAGCTATGGAGGAGCTCAAGAAGGATTCTGAAATCAAGTAAGAGAAGTGGAGGAAAAATTGGGAAGAGAAATGAGAATGATGCATGAAAATCAAGAAAAGAGAGTCAACAGCCTGCTAAAGGAGATGCAAAAATACAATGAAGAAAATAACACCTTAAAAAATAGACTAACTTAAATGACAAAAGAGGCTCAAAAAGGCAGTGAGGAAAGAATGCCTTAAAAGCCAAATTTACCAGATGGAAAAGGAATTTCAAAAACTTACTGAAGAGAATAACTCCTTCAAAATAAGACTGGAACAACTGGAAGCTAATAACTTTATGAGAAATCAAGATACTATAAAACAGATCCAAACAAATGAAAAAATAGAAGGCAATGTGAAATATCTCATTGGAAAATAGATTTTTCCACTGACCTGGAAAATAGATTACCTGAAAGCCTTGATCAAAAAAAGAGCCTAGACACCATCTTTCAAGAAATTATCAAGCAAAATTACCCTGATATTCTAGAACCAGAGGGCAAAATAGAAATGGAAAGAATTCACTTCTTTCAATTTTGCCTCTTGAAAAAGATCCCCAAAAGTAAACTCCTAGGAATATTATAGCCAAATTCCAGAGTTCTCAGGTCAAGGAGAAAATACTTCAAGCAGTCAGGAAGAAACATTTTGAGTATTGTGGAAACACAATCAGGATAACACAAGAACTAGCAGCTTCTATGTTAAGGGATCGAAGGGCTTGGAATATGATATTCCGCAGGTCAAAGGAGCTGGGACTAAAACCAAGAATCACCTACCCAGCAAAACTGAGTATAATGCTTCAGGGGAAAATATGGTCATTCAATGAAATAGAGGATTTTCAAGCATTCTTGATGAAAAAAAAACAGAGCTGAACAGAAAATATGACTTTCAAATACAGGAAGAGAAGCATGAGAAGGTAAACAGGAAAAAGAAATCATAAGGAACTTATTAAAGTTGAACTATTTACATTCCTACATGGAAAAATGAAAATTGTAACTCAGACTGTTGTCAGTATAAGGACAATTGAAGGGAATATATGTCTCTCTGTGTGTATATATACATATATATACACGCATATATATGTATGTATAGTAGGGTGTATATGTGTATAAATATATATGTGAGTGTGGGCATATGTATGTTTATGTATACAATGACAGAGGGCACAGGATGAGTTTAATATGAAGGGATGATATATAAAAAATAAAATTAAGAGGTGAGAGAGGAATTTATCGGGAGAAAGAGAAAGGAAGAGATAGATTATCTCATATAAAAGAGGCAAGAGAAAACTGTTATAATGGAAGGGAAGAACAGGAGGGTGAAAGGGAATGGAACAACCTTATTCTTATTGAATTTGACTTAAGGAGGGAATAACATACACATTCAATTGGGTATCTTACCCTATAGGAAAATAGGGGGGGTAATGGATAGGAGGGGGTTGATAGAAGGGAGGGCAGATTGGGGGAGATGGTAGTTAGACTCAAACATTTGAAAAGGGACAGGGTCAAAGGAGAAAATAGAATAAGTGGGGGGTGGGATAGGATGGATAGAAATATAGTTGGTCTTTCACAATATGACAACTATGAAATGATTTGGGTAACTGCACATGTATAACCTATATTGAATTGCTTGTCTTCCCAGTGGAGGCAGGTGAGGAGGAAGGAAGGGGAAAAATCTGGAACCCAAAGTTTTAAAAAAGTTGTTTTTTTACATGCAACTGGGAAATAAGATGTGCAGGCACTGGGGTATAGAGGTCTGTCTTGCCCTGCAACAAAGTTAGGGGGGTGATGGGGGAGGATATAGGGGAGAACAGATTGGGGCAAGGAGTATTCAGTGGGCTTGCTATTTTGGGGTGGGGGTAGGGGAAAAATGGGGAGAAAAAATGATAACTCAAAATCTTGTGGAAGTGAATGTTGAGAACTAAAAGTAAATAAATTAATTAAAAATTTTTAAAAGACAGAGAGGGAAGGGAGTGAGTGAATAAGCATTTAAGTGCCTACTCTGTGCCAGGTACTGTGATAAATGCTTTACAAATATCTCATTTGACCTTCAGAACATTTATTAAAGTCCTACTGTGGGCCAAGTACCCTGCTAAGCCATGAGTATACAAGTGCAAACATGATCATCTCAACCTTTAAAGAGTTCACATTCTATTGGAGGAAGACAACACATGAAGGGAAGCTGGAAAGAGGGGAGACCGGGAAAGTGTACATCAAGGTGGCTAGCAAGATGTGGAGTCTATTTACAAGATGGAAGTGAGAGTGTGGCTGGTGCCTCTCTGAAAAGGCTTATCCAGCCTGGGAAGTCACCAATCAGTAGGAAGGGTGAGACTGTAAGTGGTGGGAGGCGAGAAGGAGCCCTGAGAGTGAATCAGGATAGGAGTTAAGTGAACATAGCTTTTCTGGAAATGGACTGGGCTAGGGAGTCACTAAGGAGAATGGCTGCCCCCAGCCCACCACTTCCTTCAGCCTCTCAGAGGCTATCGGGGGTGAAGTACTTCATATGATGTCAGACATTTCTGATATATTGGTTAATTTTGCTGAACAGTTTTTTCCCCTCTATTCTTTGTTATAAGGTATTTCTGGGAGAGAGATGATGCTATGATGCAAATGTAGCTATCAAAAGATATCAATAAAGATATAGCATTTTTAAAAAGGTCACAAAGCTGATCTATTAATCTCACTGGTCTTTTAATGGTCTATATTTTCAGAACAATTTGACTAAAGTGACAAATATTGATTGTAAAGATATTTAAAATTAAACTGGCTGAGGTGAGGCGCTATTTCATTTTCCTATTACATACAGACATAGCCAGTCCTCATAGCTAGAAGAACTTACAATTTGGATGAGAACATGTGTGTGTGTGTGTGTGTGTGTGTGTGTGTGTGTGTGTGTGTGTGTGTATGTGTTTAATAGATGTAAAGTAGTGCAAGGTAGGAAAGGGCCAAGCTGTAAAATACAAGCAGAAGAATCTATCTGTCTTATTCTAGCAAGATGTGGGAAAACATATAATATATTGTGAAAGTAACGGTTTAAATGAGAAAATTATTTCATTCCAGGTGAGTGAGCTCTGCTCCTAAAAACTCACAAAAATTCATGTTCTCTACAGTATTCTCCTCAAGCTTTTCTTTACAAAGCAACTTGCATTAAGGACACAAATTGGTGGAGGGAAGTATTGATGCATTTACCCATTTCCTATCAATGTGAGATTTTCATTTACTCACTGCTGGATGATTACAAGTGCTAAAAGAACTACCATTTTATTAAGGAAAATGGTTTCTATTTGATTTCAAAATTCTTTGCAGCCTAGTTACAGAAGAGACAATTCAATGGATAAGAGAATTCTGCCAAACCATCCCCCACACCCTTAACTTTCCTAGGCCACAACCTAGGGGAACCACTATCCCTCTAGTCCCATCCTGTACCTCAGGCTGACAACCAGGGTGTCATCCTCTACTCCTCACTCCCCCTCCCCCTTATCCAATCTACTGTCAAGGTCAATCAATTTCACCTTTGGAATAACATATGCCCCCATCTCTCCTCAAATACTGCTACCACCCTAGTACAGACCCTCATCACCTCAAGTTTGGATTACTGAAATAGCCAGAGATCTGTTCTTGCATCATCTTTCCCCATTCCATTCTATCTTCTATTCAGATTTCCATTAAATGATTTTCCTATAGCTTGGGGTCTCATCATGTCACACCACTATTCTATAAACTCGTGACCCTCTACCATCTCTAGGATCAAATATAAAATCTTCTGTTTAGCTTCAAAGCCTTTATAGCCTGCACTCCCCCTCACATTTCCAATCTTCTCATCCCTCATACTTCTGCCTCCACCCCGTGATACAATGACACTGGTCTTCTTGCTGTTCCTCACATAAGATGTTCCATCTCCAGACTCAGGCATGTTCTCTTGCTGTCTCCCATACCTAGAATACTCTTCCCTTTCATCTCTGCCTCTTGGCTTCCTTCAAGTTCCAGTTAAAATTCCATCTACCTTCTGCAGGAAGCCTTTCCCATCCCACCATTATTTCCTAAATTCTAAAGCCTCTCTCTGTTTCTATTTCCAATTTATCTAATCTAGAGTTTATATATAGTCTTTTGTGGTGGTCTTTCCCATTAGACTGTGAATTCCTTGAGGGCAGGGACTATCTTTTGCCATTCTTGTATCTCTAGAGCTTAACACCTGGCAATAGTAAATGTTTGTTGACATAGAAGACAATGCAAAATAACTCACCGGAAAAACAACTGACTGGAAAATAGATCCAGGAGAGATAATTTAAGAATTATTAGACTACTTCAAGACCATGACCAAAAAAAGAACTGGGACAGAATTTTTCAAGAAATTATCAAGGAAAACTGCCCTGGCATTTTAGAACCAGTGGGTAAAAAATCATTGAAAGAATCCACTGATTACCCCCTGAAAGAGATCCCAAAATGAAAACTCCAAGAAATATTGTAGCATAATTCCAGAATTATCAGGTCAAGGTGAAAATAATGCAAGCAGTCAGAAAGAAACAATTCAAATATAAAAGAGGCACAGTCAGCATTACATATGACTTAGCTGCTTCTACATTAAAAGGTCAGAGGGCTTGTAATATAATATTCTGGAAGGCAAAGGGGCTTGGATTACAACCAAGGATCAACTACCTAGGAAAACTGAGCATAATCTTTTAGGGGAAAAGACTGACATTCAATGAAATGGGGGACTTTCAAACTCCTCATAAAAAATACCAGAGCTGAGCAGAAAATCTGATCTTCAAATACAATACTCAAGAGAAGCATAAAACGGTAAAGGAAAAAAAACAACATGTTATTCTGTAAGATTAAACTGTTTACATCCCTACATGGGAAGATGATACTTGTAACTCTTGAGAACTGTGTCTCTCTATTAGGGCAGTTAGAAGGAGTATACATGTGGGTATATGTTGATTTTAATGTGATGATATAAAAAAATTAAAAGGTAAAAAAAAGGATTATACTGGGAGAAGAGGAAATAGGGAGGCAGAATAGGGTAAATTATATCACATGAAGAGGCATAAAAGACCTATTACAATAGAACGAATGGAGGGAAGGAGGTAAGCATTGTTTGAACCTTACTCTCATCAGATTTGACTCAAAGAGGGAATAACATACATATTCAATTGGTTATACCTTACCCTATAGGGAAGTAGAAGGAAAAAGGGGAAAGAAAAGGGGGGAGAATGAGAGAAGGTCAGGCAGATTGAGGAAGGCAGTGATTAGAGGCAGAAAGCTAGTGAGGAAGGACAGGGTGAAAGGAAGGAGAAAAGTAAAAACAGAGGGAAAAATAGGATGGAGGGTAATACACAGTTAGTAATCATAACTGGGAATGTGAATGGGATGAACTCTCCCTTAAAATGGAAGCAGACAGGGAAGGGAGGATACTCAAGGGGTGAAATTATGAGGTGAGAGAGGAAAGTGCCAAGAGGAGATGGGGAGAGACAGGGTAGGGCAAACTATCTCATGTAGAAGAAGCAAGGGGAAGTGGTTGCAAGGGAGGGGAAGAATAGGAAGGCAAAAAGGCAAAACCACATTCTCATTGAATTTGGTTCAGGAAGAGAATGACATACATACTACATGGGATATCTCAATCTGCAGCAGAATAGGGGGAAGGGAGATGAGAGGAGGGATGATGGATGGGAGGGCATCCTTGGGGTGAGGGGAGGTTGGAAGTACCCACTATAGAAGAGGGACAGGATCAAGTAGGGAATGGACCAGGTGGGGGGTGGGATTAGTGGGAGGGAATTATAAGCAGCCTTGTACAATATATCTACCATGGTAATGTTTTGCATAGCTAGACATGTATAACATATACTGAATTACTTATCTTCCCAGAGGGAATGGGTGACAAGGGAGGAAGGAAATGGATCTGAAATTTAAGGTCTTAAGATTAAATGTTTCAAATATATTTTAAAAAATGGAAGCAGATAGCAGAGTAGATTAAAAACAGAATCCTGCAATATTTTGTTTATAAGAAACATATCTGAAGCATAAAGATACATACAGAGTAAAGGTAAAGGGACTACAGTAGAATATATTATGTTTCAGCTGAAGTTAAAAAAGCAGGAGTAGCAATCTTGATATCAGACAAACCAAAGCAAAAATAGATCTAATTAAAAGAGACAAAGAAGGAAACTATATCCTGCTAAAAGGTACCATTGACAATGAAGTACTATCAGTACTAAACCAAAATGCATCAAATGGTATAGTATCTAAATTCTTGTAGGAGAAATTAAGTGATCTACATGAAGAAATAGACAGCAAATCTATAATAGTGAGGGACCTCAAGCTATCTAGTCATAAGAAAAAATGCTCTAAATCTCTACTGTTTAGAGAAATTCAAATTAAAACAACTCTGAGGTACCTCACACCTATCAGGCTTGTTAATATGACAAAGAGGGAAAATAATACATGTTGGAGAGGATTTGGGAAAACTAGAACACTAATGCACTGTTGGTGGAATTGTGAATTGATCCAACCATTCTAGAGAGCAATTTGGAACTATGCCTAAAGGGTTAAAAAACTGCATACCCTGTGACCCAGCAATACCACTACTAGGTCTGTATCCTAAAGAGATCATAAAAAATGGAAAAGGACCTACAAATACAAAAATATTCAGAGCATCTCTTTTTGTGGTGGCAAAGAATTGGAAATTGAGGGAATGACTATCAATTAGGGAATGGCTGAACAAGTTGTGGTATGTGAATGTAACAGAATACTATTATTCTGCAAGAAATGTTGAGATGGAGGATTTCAGAAAAACTTGGAAAGACTTAAATTAACTGATGCTGAGTGAAGTGAGAAGAACCAACAGAATGTTGTACATGGTATCAGCAACACTGAGTGATGATCAGCTATGATAATATGAGTCAATTCCAAAAGACCTGTGATGGAAATTCTAACCATACCCAGAGAATGAACTATGGAGTCTGAATGGAGATTGAATCATTCCATTTTAACTTTTTTTTGTTTTTTCTTTCTCACAGTTTTTCCCTTTTGTTCTGATTCTTCTTTCACAGCATGACTAATATGGAAATATGTTTAAGATCATTGTACATGTATAACCTATATCAGACTGGTTGGTGTCTTAGTGTCAGGTGAGGGAGAAAAATTTGGAACTCAAAATCTTATAAAAATGAACATTGAAAACTACCTTTACATGTAATTGGAAAAAATAGAATGCTATTAAATGTTAAAAAAAGTTTACTGATTTGACTTTCAAACCAAATGTGTCAAGAAGACTAAAGCCCAGGGTCAATTAATCCATAAGCATTTTTTAACTCCTTACTATGTGCTAGGGGCTAGGGTTACAAGAGCAAAGAATGAAAGAATTCTTATTCTAAAGGAACTTTTTTCTATTTTTTTTCTTTTTTGGAGGGCATTTGGGGTTAAGCAACTTGCCCAAGGTCGCACGAAGGAACTTTTTTCTATTTTTTTTTTTTTTGCTTTTTTGGAGGGCATTTGGGGTTAAGCAACTTGCCTAAGGTCGCATGACTAGTTTTTGTGTTAAGTGTCTGGGATCGGATTTGAACTCAGATCCTCCTGACTCTAGGGCCAGTGCTCTATTCACTGTACCACCTAGCTGCCCCAGGAACTTTTTTCTAAAGGGGTAATGGAGACACCATATAAAGGCTGAAAAAAGGTAGGCTTTCACTATTAGTGAACTCAAACTGGCCTATTTGTTCTTTCTTACAAAGTGTCAGGATGGCAGTATGCAGGAAAGAATCATAGGAGTGGCACTGTAGTGTGTATATGGCAGCAAGGGGTCCCTAATTATTCTCTTTTGGATGTGGTCAGGCAATGGGCAGTGGTCAAAAGCAAAACAGACTTTTGAGGAGGGACAGGATAAAATGGGAGAAGAAATAGAAGAAAACAGGATGGAGGGAAACACACAATAGTCATAACTGTGAATGTGAATTGGATAAGAAAACCCATAAAACAAGTATATAGCAGAATGGATTAGAAACTAAAACCCAGAATTATTTTGTGTACAAGAGACATGATTAAAACAGAAAGACACATATATAGCATGTTTCTCTGATAAAGTCCTTATTTCCCAAATATATAGGGAACTGAGTCAAATTTATAAAAAATAAGAGCCATTCCCTAATTGATAAATGGTCAAAAGGTAGATTGCAGAAGAAATCAAAGCTATTTGGTAACATGAAAAAATGCTCTAAATCACTATTGACTAGAGAAATGCAAATTAAAACAACTTTGAGGTAGCACCTCACACTTATCAGAAATGACAAATGCTGGAGGGGATGAGGAAAAATTGGTATCATTAATGAACTCTTGGTAGAATAGTGAACTAGTCCAACCTTTCTGGAGAACCACCTAGAAGTATGCTGAAAGGGTTATAAAACTGTGCATACCTTTTGATCTATCTATACCACTACTAAGTTTGTACCCCAGAGTTCAAAGAAAAAGGAAAATATTTTAAAATATTTATAACAACCCTTTTTATGGTGGCAAAGAATTGAAAACCGAGGGGATGTTCATCAGTTGGGGAATGGCTGAACAAGTTGTGGCATATGATTGTGATGGAACATTATTTTACTATAAGAAATGATGAGGAGGCTGTTTTCAGAAAAACATGGGAAGACCTATATGAAGAGATGCAAAGTGAGGTCATTGTGTATAATAACATAAATGTTATGATGACAATCAACTGTGGAAGACCAACCTACCCTGATTAATATAATGATCCAAAATAATTCTAAAGATTTATGATGAAAAAATGCTATCCACCTCCAGAGAGAGATAAGGAACTCTAAGTTTAAATTGAAATATAATTTTCTTGCTTTCTTAATTTTTTTGCTTTGTTTTGTGATATGGCTAATAAGGAAATATGTTTTACATGGTTTCATATGTATAACTGATAGAATATTGTTTGCTTTTTCAGGGGTTGGGGAGAGGTGGGAGGGAGGGAGAGAATCTGGAACTCAAAATTTAAAAGAAAACAATGTTAAAAATTAATAAATTGGGGTGGCTAGAGCGCTGGCCCTGGAGTCAGAAGGACCTGAGTTCGGATCCAGCCTCAGACACTTAACACACACACACACACACACACAAACCTAGCCATGTGACCTTGGGCAAGTTACTTTACCCCAACTGCCCTTCAAAAAAAAAAAAGCAAAAAAAATTAATGAATTGTATGTTTTTTTTTAAATACTTACATAAAAAATCCCACAATAACTCACAGAATAGGTCTAATTCCCACCTTATTATTCTTTTTTTTCTCCCCTCTTATTATTCTAACCAATAGGCTGCTCCTTGGTACTATAGGGGAAGACCTGACTTCTATGTATTGATGCCACATGCTGCTAAGTGGTTTAATGGGATGTTCTGACCAGTAACAGAATTCAGTGGAAATAAAAATTGGGGATTAGACAGTCTTAGATGTTCTCAAGGTGAAGAATTAAAATGTGTGCCCAGTAAGATCAAGACAGCAGAACAGAGATGCCTTTACCTTAACTGAACCATCAGTTTTTCCACTGTTTCCTTGACACAGGTGCTTTGAGGAGGCTTTACCAAAGGAACAGCAACATCTTTCTTCCTAAACCCTTCTTCTTTCTTCCATGGGCATGAACTTAAATCATCTGTTGATAGACTGAACATAAATAAAGCATGGTTTATCATTTCAAATCTAGGGTCAATTCAGGTACAAATATGAGTTTTCTTTGGTTAAATTCTAAAGGACTTGGGTGGCTAGGTGATTTCAGTGAACAGAGCACCAGCCCTGGAGTTAGGAGGACCTGAGTTCAAATCTGACCACAGATACTTAACACTTACTAGCTATGTGACCTTGGGCAAGTCACTTAACCCCAGTTGCCCTCCAAAAAGCAAAAAAAAAAGAAATTCTAAAGAACTTCAACTATGATTTCACCGGTATAGGGAATTCCTTCTACCAATGCAGGCCAGTATGTTCTCTGGAAAGAGTAGCCCAGAGTAGTGAGAGGTTAAGTGATTTCCCTAGGGTCATACAGCCAATATGTGTCAGAGGGATAACTTAAACACAGTTCTTTCTAGCTCTGAAACCATCTTACTATCCACCATGCCTCATGGAATCTCAAGAAATTAAAATAAAAAAGAAATCAAAGAAATATAATAATGAAAACCTCTTTTGGGTTAGTTATGCTAATCACTTCTAGATTAAGTTAAATTCCAAAGTCTGGCAAATCTCACTTTCAATTTTTTCCTGACACAATTTGGGCAGAATGTGTAATTATTTCCTTCATTAACAGGATGCATTTGTTTCTTACTTACTTTTGCTGTCTTGCAAAGAAGGCTTTTCAACCAAAACATGTTGCCATTTTCAGACATGTTGGAGCTACTCAGCTTAGGGAACCATCAGTTTGAGAGGTGATACTATCTAAATGTAGAAGGCAAGGGAGCCAGGGAATAGGGAGCAGGTTTTGAAATTCTGGCTCATCTTGAGTCAGGTCTTCATAAGCTTTGTTATTTTGTTGGAAAATGCTCCACTACACCAAGGGATAATTGATAAGAGTGTTTCCTCCCCACAATGCAGAGCAAACCACCTGCTTATCTGATCCAATTCTTATCTATGTCCCTCTGCAAGTTTGCCAGTGGGAGAACCCATGTACAGAGCTCTCCTTGTGTCCTCCAGAGAGCATGTGGATACCAATGGGGGATGCTGGCTGAACACTGATTTTTCTCCACTCACCATGTGACCAGCCCTTTATTTTTCCTGGTGACATTTCTTTGAGGACATCTTCCACAATCCTCTCCTGCATGATTCCTTGACAACATGTGGTGTGGCAGTCTACTTGCACTCACTGGGTGCCTCCTCATTGTACTTTGGGTGATCTTCAACATGAGCCATTCCTAATATCCTGACTGAATTATCCCATGATTCACAGGCACACTCCACAGCAAAAAATAATGCTGTGTTTAAAAATATGGGCTTTTGTTTCACAGAAAAGGCTCAGGGTCATTAAAATAACTCTGCTATTTATCAACAGTAATTCACTGCTATTCCTTCTTCTAGTTCAAGGACTTAAGTTCAGCCTCAGGCATTTTCTAGTTGTGTGACCCTGGGAAGCTACTTAATCTGTTTGCTTCAGTTTCCTCAACTATAAAGTCAGGATAATAACACCACCACCTACTTTGCAGGGTTGCTGTGAGGATCAAATAAGATAATATCTGTAAAGCTTTTGGCACTGGCACACAGTAGGCACAAAATAAATGCTTCTTTCCTTCCCTTTCCCTGTTTAATTTTAAGTCGATTTTGTTGTGCTTCAAAAGAGAGAAGGCAGGGGACAGTATAGAATAGTGGACAGAAAACCATCCTCAAAGTCAGGAAGGTTTGGTTTCAAGTCCCATCTCTAAGACATATTGACTGGGTGCCTTGGGCAAGTCATTGACTTCTCAGTGCTTGAGACAACTCTCTAAGTCCATAAGTTGTAGGGAAGATACATATCTGTAATGGTAGAGGGAGTTTCCTCATTGGGGGTGGGAGATTCCTATACTAATAAAATCACAGGTCTATCGATCCATCCATACACACACATACGCACACACATGGATGGACGAATTTTATAGGATGTCCATCCAAGTGCATACCATAGTATATACCCTAGATTTTTTTTTTACTTGGGTTTTTCTTTATGTAGATTGCTAGACTAAATTCTTTTGAGTGACATTAAATCTCATTTAGGCATTGATGCATGTTCCAGGGCTCAATGAAATCTGCATGAGGAGATGTGCCAACCTCCAAATACGTTTATTAGTAAGCAAGCTGCTAATTGCAGGCACACAGCGTCAAGCATGGGGATATGTTCATAAGAGAGCTTATGAATATAGAGAACACATCTATAACAACATAACAAACACACTTGAACACCAAATATAACTGATTTTCAGATCATTGGAGGATTACCTAGACCACTTCAATATGTCATCTGCTTTTTAGCATCATTTTTATGATGCCACTTTTTATTGAAAAAATTGGAAAAGGTTGATTTTTTTACTTCAGTACATGTGTAGACTGATCTAAGCCAGGGGTCAGTAAACTACAGATCTGCTGGCCAAATCCAGCTACTTTTTTTAATGGCTTGAGAACTAATAATACTTTTTAAAATTTTCAAATAAAGTTTTATTAAAAAATGTAAAAGCTATTCTTAGCTCACAGTCAGTACAAAAACAGGTGTCTGGATTTGGCCCTCAAACAGCAATTTATCACCCCTGATCTATGCAATCAACAACAATGCATGGTTTCCTTAGTGTGGTTACATCTTCCAACTATACAGATGCCAGCTCAGTTATGCCTTCTAATCCTGTACAACTCTTGCCCGTGATATCCAATATATTCTCCATAGAAGGGCCTTCCAACATGCTAGGGGTTTTCCTGTAAATTTCTTGACAAAGTATGGGTATCAATGGAACACATGGGCTATCCATTGGTCATCCCTTGTTCTGATTACATGGGGTCACTGAATCATAGATTTAGGGCTAGAATGAGCCTCAGAGGCCACCTAAGTTCCTTGTTTTACAGATGGAGAGAATGAGGCATTTATGTTCAGTCATTTCAGTTGCTTTCAACTCTTCTTGACTCCATTTTGGGGTTTTCTTTGCAAGGATCATGGAGTGGTTTGCCATTTCCTTCTTCAGCTCCTTTTTTTTTTTTTACAGATGAGGAACTGAGGCAAACAGTATTAAGTGACTTGTCCAAGGTCACGCAGTAAGTGTCTGTGCTTGGATTTGAACTCATAAATATAAGTCTTCCTAATCTAAGGCCAGTGTTTTATCTATTGTGCCACCTAGCTGCCCTAAATTAGGACACAGAAAGATATAATGCTCCAAGCCACAGAGCAATCCAAATAAATTACCAGAGAAATTTGTGATTTTGCTAGTAGCTGGAAATATCTAATTACATAATTTAGCCTGGAACACTTCCTACACAATGGTACCCATACGTACAAGTCATGAAGTTAAGTGGTCTTCTTATGGCTTCATGATTTTATTACCAACAAATCTGCACATCATGTTGATGTCCACGTTAACAGCTATAGTTTATACTTTTAAGTTTATACTTTCAGGTTCTTCTTGAAATAGGAGATTTAATATCAAATGAAAAATTGTATTGCCAACATCACTCTTTGGCATTAATTACCTTGTCTAAATTCAGTTGAGGATGTGTAGATTAAGAACTCTATATATTCTAATGCTTAATTGTCTGTTAAGAACACTGAATAATGTGTCTGAATGCTCATTAATTATCCTCCTTTATGTCAGAGACTTTATTTTGAAAGATGTTTTGCCTAGTAGTGTTGGGGCAATTTATTAAAATGCTTTGTACAGAAGTACATGGGTTAGGAAAGTCCTTTTGCTACCAGCTTCTGTGCTCCCTTGGCCATATTTTCTTACATGGGGATTGCATTTCTGGATCAAGGATGAATTATTTTTACAAAGTCTCATTAAATCTTGAAAGCATTTTTATCTAAAATCATATTTTATCTAAAATCTCTTAAAAGCAAAACAAAACAAACCTATATCCCACAGCTGCCATATTTGTTATTTAAGTCATTTTTCCTGGAGAATTAAAAAAACAACTTACTAAATATTTTATGAACAGCTCCAGGTTCCCCAGAAGCTTTGTCCATAACAAAACTTACCAAAAGATGGGCTTTAAAAAAAGCATCAGAAAAACATCTGCAGCAAAAGCTTTTTCTATCAATGTTATAACAATGTATTCAAGTGCAAAGATCCAAGATATTCACATGCATTTACATAAACACAATTATGTTTATTTCATGCATTCCCAGCATGCACTTCTCTACTGTGCAGGTGCAGTCAAATAAAAGCTTTTGTCTCTTGCCACTTGTTTTTTTAGATGGAGAGAAGGACTAAACCTGTGATTTCACTGGTAGAGGAAACCTCCTCTCTAGGTCATTCAGTCAATCAATCAATGAACACTTATTAAGCACCTACTATGGGCCAGGCAATGTGCTAAGTGCGGGGGATACAAAAGGAGACACGAAACAACCCCTGCTTTCGAGAAACTCACAATCTAATGGGGAAGACAACAGGCAAACAATTATGTACAAATATGCAGGATAAATTGCAGATATTCATCCAAAAAGAGGCACTAGAATTAAGAGGAAATGAGAAAGTCTTCCTGTACATTTTATTAAACTTATTTAATTAGCATAAATGAGATTTCATAGGAAGACACAGGAGACATATAGGAAATCTCATTAATTAAATTAATCTCATTAATATGGAAAATAGTTTCCAATAGCTAATGAAAGCTTTTATTCCATATGAAATTGTCATGGCTAAAATTTATGTTAATTAAATAAAATGCTGAAAATTTCATTCTTTTTATTTCTTGAAAATATGCATAGTTAATAAGATGTGTCCAAATTTTAGGGACACTCTGGAGAAGGTGGGATTTTAGCAGGGCCTACAAGGAAGCCAGAAGCTAAGGGAGAGAGGTGTGGAAGGAGAGCATTCTGGGTCCAAGGGACAGTTAGAGAAAGTGCCCAGAATCTGGGGATGAAGCATCTTTTGTGGGGAATAGCCAGGTCACTGTCACTGGATCTCAGAACAGGGGGGGAAGGACTGTATAAAGTATAAGAAGACTGGAAAGGTAAGGCGGGGCCAGGTTATGAAGATCAATATCTACTCTATAATTTAGAGTTTTGCAGAAGTACTTAGAACAATTAGAGGTCAAGTTTCTTGCCCAGGGTTATACAACCAGTAAGTGTTAGAGGAAGACTGCAACCCAAGTCTTCCTGTCTTTTGGGCTGCCTATATCATTCTGCCTCTCGTAAACACTTTGTCTGATATTTGTAATGGGTTTTCTATTTCTTGCCTTCTCCATGGGCAGAGAACTGGGTGGGAGAAAGGAGAGAATATGAAATTGAGAATAAAATAAAATAGAAAAAATATTTTAAAACCCTTTGTCTTTTAACACAAGATATAAACAAATGCAAAACTTTAAAAAATGTTACTGATTATATATAGTTGACTGAAATGATGTACCTTAATTGAATTATTTTTCACATTCTATAGGAAACCTTTCCTGGTGTTTCCCCATATACTCTCCCTACCACTCCCCAGCCAAGTACATTCCCACTGAGATAACCTTCCCTTTTTACAAGGAATTTTTAACCTTTTTTGTGTCCTGGACCCCTCTGGCAGGCTGGTGAAGTCTATGGATCTCTTCTCAGAATCATGTTTTTAAATGCATAAAATAAAATATATAGGTTTACAAACAAAATTATATTAAAGTACAATTATCATTTTTAAAAGCTCGCAGATTAAGAACTCCTGATTTATACATATATGTATATATAGGTATACATGTCTATATATGTAAATATATAAACATGTGTATGTATGTATATATATGTATTATAAGTACACTTACTTCTGTGTATTGTGTCTCCTATTAGAATGTGAGTTCCTTGAGGTCAGGGACTAAGTTTCTGCCTTATTCTGTATTCCCAGTACTTAGCACAGTGACTGGCACCTAGTAAGTGGTTAACAAATAGTCCCTGACTAACTGTTCCAAGCAGCTGAAAGATCTTTGCAGAGTTGATTTCATTTTTTCAACACAAACAAAACCAGTGGCTTAGAAACAAGAGGTGGGGGGTGGGAGGTGGGAAATATTGAGATTACTCATATTAGAGAACCACAGGTTTGTTAAGAGCTGGAAGAAACTCTACCTGGTGCCCCCATTTTATAGCTGAGCAAACTGAGAAATGCCTTGAACTTCACTTGGTCCAACTGAGGCAGGGAGAGGCTAAATGCTTCTAATGGGATCACAAAGCAAGTGTATGAGAGGAAGAAAAAGACAGCTCTACTCCTCCCATGGTAGTTTCCTATCAGGCTGGACTAAATTTGCCTCCTCTCTGCCAAATACAAAATCTTTTATTTCCTAGGTATGCACGTTCATTTTTTTCTCAATCAAGACATTCTTTACCCTGGACAAAATCTACTAGGCATTTAAAAAAAATCAGAGATCCAATCTGATTCAGTTAGCCACATGCCTTCTAAGAATGAAGATCTGAAAATTTAAGATTATTTTATTTTTAAAAAGTTTCATGAGTTTCAAGTCAGGGAAATGCTGGTATCTTAAGAAACTAGCTACAATTACATAGATGAGATGTGATGGCAAAGTAATGAAACTGATTCCAAAAGCCATACCGGAAAATCAGTTTCATTCCTTTATAAGCATACCTCAGGCAGGTCCCATTTTCTATTCTGTGACAGCTTTACAATAATTTGGATTAGTTACTCCTTGTGAGAACCAAGTATAATATGACCTACTTCATTACCACATGAGTAATGAAGAACATGAAGAATGGAGAACATTCTGGATCCCTCTCCCCTGAGGGAAATATGAAATGAAAAAAGAGCTGAAAATAGGAGTTCTTCACTTTTTTTGTGTCCTGGACCTCATTGGTAGGCTGGTGAAGATTATGGACCACCGCCCCCCGCCCCACTCAGAATGAGGTTTTTAAATGCATAAAATAAGTACACAGTATTTAGAAAAACAATTATATTGAAATAGAGATGTAATTTTTTTTCCTATGTAGGTTTGCAAACTCACTGAAATCTATGGACCCCAAGTTAAGAACACCTGGTTCACAAGAAAAACACGAAGAAAACATGGTATAGTGTTAAGAGCACTGTGAAATCAGAGAACCTGGATTCATACTCTACTTCTGATTGTCACTACACCAGTGAACTTGGGTATGTTACTTAACCTCTGTGGGCCTCAGTCTCCTCATCTATAAAATGGGTGGGATGTTGGCCCAAGGCATCATCCAGATTCAGGTCTATGAGGTTCATCCTCATAGTGTTTCTTCCCTCAACTTAATTTGGTCCTCACTCATCATCTCCTCTGTTTGTTGCATTATTTTGTTCTTGTACTACAGCACTGATAATTGCATTTCAACAGTATAATTAAAATTACTTTGAGTCTCTGTAATTGCCATATTCTCACCTTTCCAAGTTAAGTGGTGAAGAGTCCTGTTTTATTTCTGGAGAATCAGCACACAGTTTCAGTTTACCTTCCACTGAGACTAAACCTTGTAAAAGCAAAGCAATTACATTTTGATGATGAGAGGACAACCCAAAAGAAAAGGCAAGTCAATGAAATAATAAAATAACCCATCCATATACAATTTGTATCTTAAAACATCCATATGTAAAACAGTACCAAGGTATTCTCAGCGTTATTTAAAACCATCTTTCTGTAAAGTGTTTATGAGGATGATCCAAAATATGGTGGATGTAATTGGTTTTCATTACCTGTACACTACTCAGGAGGGAGTCAGATTCCCCATTCCTATTGTCCCACAAACCTCTCCCCACCCTCTTTCCCCATGATAAGATCTTTATCACCCTGCACAGAGGCCTTTGTAGGGATACAGGATTACTGAAAGTAAGAGTTAGGAAGGACTTTAAAAAACCAAGGGGAATCCTGGATTTGTAGTCAAAGGACCTGAATTCAAAATACTGACTTAATGACCTTGGACTAGTCAGTTTCCTTACTGTATAACGAAAGAAGGCCTCTAATGTCCTTTCTTGGCAGCTACATGGCTCAGTGGATAGAGCACTGGGTCTGGAATCCAGAAGATCCAAGTTCAAATCCAGTCTTGGAGACTTACTTTATGACCATGGGCAACTCACTTAATTCTTTTTTGCCTCAGTTTCCTCATATGTAAAATGAGCTGGGGAAGTAAACAGCAAACCACTACAGTATCCTTGCTAAGAAAATCACAAGGACAGTATAGGTATGCTATGGTCCACAGGGTCATGAAGAACTGAATATGACTAAACCACTGTACAACAAGGTACTTTACAGGTCTCTATTTATGAAACGCCTCCTTTTATAGGTGAATAACTGAGGCCCAGAGTGAAATGACTTGCCCAAGGTAATAAATCCTTTGTAGACTTTTGTACCCTTAAGATATGAACTGATTTGTGTAATGTTAGTATATGTAAATGTTCTTTACCTAACTGGTCAATAAATTCAAAAGGGAGTTATCTGCAACACTGCACAATGTGTTAATAGCCCTTTTTTTCCCCTTTCATATTCTTTTATTTATTATTTGGGAAATGGTATTTTGTGTTTTCCAATTACATGTAAAGATAATTTTCAACATTCATTTTTATAAAATTTTGAGTCCCTAAATTTTCTCTCTCCCTCCCCCCCTCCCAAGGTGGCAAACAATATAATATAGGTTACACATGTGCAATCTTGGAAACATATTTCCATATCAATCATGTTAAAAAAGAAATAAGTGAAAATAGTATGGTTAGTATAGTATAGTATCAACATTCAGAATCCATAGTTCGTTCTCTGGCTGTGGGAAGTATTTTCCATCATGAGTTCTCTGGAATCATCTTGGATCATGATATCGCTGAGAAGAACTAAGTCAGTCAGAGCTGACCATTTATCAACTGGGTAATGACTTGTATTCTTATAAATTTCATTCAGTTCTCTATATATTTGAGAAATGAGGAAAAAGAACACCTGCTGTAAAAAAGTTTCCCATCTTTCTACTTTCCTTCTAACCTTGCTTGTGTTGCTTTTGTTTGTGCAAAAAGTTTTTAATTTAATGCAATCAAAATGATACATTTTGTATTTTACAATATTCTCTATATCTTGTTTGGTCATAAATTCTTCCCTTCTCCAAAGATCTGAGGGGTAAACTATCCCTTGCTCTCCCGATTTGCTTCTAGTGTCAACCTTTCTATCTGAATCATATACCCATTTTGACCTTTTCTTGGTATGGGGTGTGAGATGTTGGTCTATGCCTAGTTTCTGCCTTACTATTTTCCAGTTTTACCAGCAGTTTTTGTCAAATAGTGAGTTCTTATCTCACAAATTGGAGTCTTTGGATGTATCAAACAGTAAATACTATAGTCATTACTACTATGTCTTGTGTACCTAATCTATTCCACTGATCCACCCACTCTTATTTCTTAGCCAGTAGCAAATAGTTTTGATAATTGCTGCTTTATTATATAGTTTTAGATATGGTAAAGCCAAAACACTTTCCTTTGAATTTTTTTTCATTAATTCCCTTGAAATTCTTGACCTATTCTTTTTCCTTACTTTTTGTATTTTTTTCTAACTCTAATAATTTTTGGTAGTTTGGTATGGCACTGAATAGGTAAATTAATTTAGGTAGTATTGCTATTTTTATTATATTAGCCCAGTCTATCTATGAGCAACTGATATTTTTCCAGTTTTTTAGAACTGGATTTTATTTGTGTGAAAAGTGTTTTATAATTGTGTTCATAAATTTTTTGGGTTTGTCTTGGCAAGTAGATGCCCAAATATTTTATACTGACTTTAAATGAAATTTCTCTTTCTATCTCTTGCTGCTGGGCTTTGCTTGTAACATATAGAAATGTTAATGATTTATGGGAGTTTATTTTATATCCTGCAGCTTTGCTCAAGTTGTTTATTATTTCAAGTAGTTTTTAGCTGATTCTCTAGGATTCCCTAAATATACCATCATATCATCTGCAAGGAGTGACAGTTTTGTTTCCTCATTGCCTATTTTAATTCCTTCAATTTCTTTTTGTTCTCTTATTGCTAAAGCTAACATTTCTAGTACAATATTAAATGATAGTGGTAATAATGGGCATCCCTGTGTCAGCCCTTATTTTATTGGAAAGACTTCTAGCTTATCCCCATTACAGATAATGCTTGCTAATGGTTTTAATACTACTTATTTTAAGGAAAGCTCCACTTACTCCTATGCTCTTTAGCCTTTTTCATAGGAATGGGTGCTGCATTTTATCAAAAATTTTATCTCTATCTAATGAGATAATCATATGATTTCTGTTGGTTTTGTTATTATATGGTCAATTAAGCTGATAGTTTTCCTACTACTAAACCAGTCCTACATTCCCAGTATAAATCCCACATGATCATAGTGTATCATTCTCACGACAAATTGCAGCAATCTCTTTGTTAATGTTATTTAAATTTTTTTTTGCCTCAATATTCAGTGAGAAAATTGGCCTACATTTTTCTTTATTTTGGCTCTTCCTGGTTTAGGTATCAGCACCATATTTGTGTAATAAAAGGAATGTGGTAGGACTCCTTCTTCACCTATTTTCTAAAATACTTTATGCAGTATTGGAGTTAATTGTTCTTGGTAGAATTCACTTGTAAATCCATCTGGCCCTGGAGATTTTTTCTCATACAGTTCATTGATGGCTTGTTCAATTTCTTTTTCTAAAATGAGGTCAAATATTTTATTTACTCTTCTATTAATCTGGGCAATTAATATTCTTGTAAATATTCATTCATTTCACTTAGATTGTCATATTTATAGGCACAGAGTTGGGTGAAATAGCTCCTAATTACTGCTTACTTTCCTCTTCATTGATGGTGAATTCATCCTTTTCATTTATGAGATTTTTAATTTGATTTTCTTCTCCCTTTTAATCAAATTGACTAAAATTTTACTCTCTTATTATTTTTTCTTCATAAAACCAGTTCTTAGTTTTATTAACTCGATAGTTTTCTTACCTTCAATTTTATTAATCTCTCCTTTGATTTTTCACAATTTGTAATTTAATATTTAACTGGGGATTAAATTTTTTTTCTTAGTTTTTAAAATTACATTCTCAATTCACTGATTTTCTTTTTCTCTATTTTACTCATGTAAGCATTTAGAGATATACATTTTCCCCTAGGTACTGCTTTGGCTTCATTTCATAAATTTTGGTATACTCTCTCATTGTCATTTTCTTGAGTGTTTTTCTGATTTGCTGTTTTATTTAGTTTGCAATTATTTCCATGGCCCTTTATTACATGTAATTTTTGCTGAATCATGATCCCAAAAGGAGGCATTTAATATTTCTCTCTGCATTTGAATGTGAGGATTTTATGCCCTAATAGATAGTTAATTTTTTATAGATGCCATATACTGCTTAGAAAAAGGTATATTCCTTTCTATCTACATTCTATTTTCTCCAGAGGCCTACCATATCTAACTTTTCTAAATTTTTATTTACCTCCTTAACTTCTTTCTTGTTTATTTTGTGGTTAGATTTATCTGTTCCTAAGAGGAGGAAGTTGAGGTCCCCCACAATTTTGTTGTCTATTTCTTCCTGTAACTTCCTTTCTAATTTCTCCTGTAAGAATTTGGATGCTATACCATTTGATGCATTTTGGTTTAGTATTGATATTACTTCATTGTCTACTGGTACCTTTTAGCAAGATGCAGTTTCTTTCCTTGCTTTTTTTAATGAGACCTATTTTAGCTTTTGCAGACTGTTATTAAGATTGCTACCTCTGCTTTTTAAACTTCAGCTAAAGCATAATATATCCCTTTGTCCCCAGCCTCTTAATGGAGATGCCATCTCTGACTACTTCCCCCTTATTTGAACCTTTTCAATGCTCAATATCCTCAATTAAAACTGATATCCTTCTCACAGGGCCTTACTTTCTAAACATTTTAGCTAGCTACTTAAAAGCACTGAAAGTAGAGTTGACAGAACTCAGTTTTAGGCCATATCCTAATTCTATTCAGTGTGTGATATTGCATAAGTCACTTCACTCCTCTGATCCTCAGGGTTCCCTGTTAGACTGTAAACTCCTTGAGGGTAAGGACAGTCTTCTGCCTCTTTTTTTGTATTCCCAGCACTTAGTACAGTGCTTGACACACAGTAAGTGCTTAAGAAATGTTTATTGATGGATTATTATCTAATCGATTTATTCTCTATCAGCAATGACCTTCTCTTACTCTAAAATAATTCATGCTAATTAATTGAACATAACAATTACAATAAATACAAGAATTAACTTAGTAGAATTGTGTTTGTCCTTCATTTTCAAAGAGAACTGTGGCATTAGGGAAACTACGGCATGACCTTTGCTGTTCCAAAGAGAAACAGTATTCACTGACATTCAATCTAAGCCAGGAGGGCCCAAAATATAGCCATTAAGTAGAGCTTAGGCAGGGACCTACTGCTTCACAGTGAACTAGGAAGGAAGGAAGGAAGGAAGGAAGGAAGGAAGGAAGGAAGGAAGGAAGGAAGGAAGGAAGGAAGGAAGGAAGGAAGGAAGGGAGGAGGAGGGAGAGGGAAGAGGAAGGAAGGAGGGAGGGAGGGAGGAAGGAAGAAAGGAAGGAAGGAAGGAAGGAAGGAAGGAAGGAAGGAAGGAAGGAAGGAAGGAAGGAAGGAAGGAAGGAAGGAAGGAAAGGAGGGAGGGAGGGAAGAAGGAAGGAAGGAGGGAGGGAGGGAGGAAGGAAGAAAGGAAGAAAGGAAGGAAGGAAGGAAGGAAGGAAGGAAGGAAGGAAGGAAGGAAGGAAGGAAGGAATCCATTTAGTAAACCCCAAGTTAAGTGGGCAGCTTCTGGCCATCAAAATTTACCTCTCTTTGGAGGGGAGAAGGAGAGGGAGAGGGAGAGGACAAGTTGAGTCTTGCAACTAACTGGGTTCCCATTCAGGCATCTTGGTCTACTCACAGGTTGTATTTGTCCTTCATTTTCAAAGAGGACCATGGCATCAGGGAAATGATGACATGACTTGGAGTTGACTTGGATTTGAGTAAGGCTATGCAAAGTCACCAGCCTCACTTTCTCCTCCAGAGTACAATAAGCAGTTATGAAATATCTACTATTCATGAGGCAGAGGTGACATAGTGGACAAAATGCTGGGCCTCCAGTCAGAGTGATGAGAGTTCAAATCTTGCCTCACAAGCTTACTAGCTGTCTGATCTGGGAACATCAATTATCTTCCTTTGGTCCCAATTCCTCATATGTGCAAATAAAGGGGCTGAATTGTGAAAATGGACAACTGGGAAAAGTTTAAGGTCTTTGATCAATGCTGGATTCCAATCAGAATTCCAGAGGGTAGATGATAAAAATGCTACCTACCTCCTGAGAGAGAGGGTATGGAGCTTAATATGCAGAATGGAACATATTTCTGCATGTGACCAATGTGATTTTTTTGGTTTGATTATGCACATTTTGTTACAAGAGGTTTTTTGTTTGTTTGTTTGTTTTCCCCTTAGGCTAGGAGGGAGGTGGGTGAGAGAGAAATGCTTGCAATTTTTTAAAAAAATTAAGTTTAAGGGATAGCTAGGTGGCACAGTGAACAGAACACCAGCCCTGGAGTCAGGAGGACCTGAGTTCAAATCCAGCCTCAGATACTTAACACAAAAACTAGCTGTGTGACCTTGAGCAAGTCACTTAACTCCAATTGCCCTCCAAAAAAAATTAAGTTTAATAAAAAATAAAATAAAGCAAAAATAATCAGAGGGAGGAAATTTAACTAAATGATCTCTTAAGTCCCTTACAACTCAAAATCTATTAATCTGATCTAATGGTAAATCCTATCCAACCCAACAAGCATTTATTAAGCTCCTAATACATGCAATGCTGAGACAGCATGGCACAATGGAGAGAAAACTGTCCTTGGAGAGATAAAAAGACCTGGGTTCAAGTCCAGCTTCTTGGAATATATTGGATATGAGACTGGGTGTCACTTAACCTCTCAGTGTTCCAGGCCACTAAGACTATAAAACTATCAAGGAATTTCTTCACTGAAAGCTAACTAGACTAAATCAATAAAATCAATAAAAAGATCACATAAGATGCCGTTCTAGGCACTGGCTACAAAAAGACTAAATGAAAAGCCACCCCTGACCTCAAGGAGCTTAGATTCCGCCAGAGTTAACTTTATTTTCCCCTGTTAAACTATATGCATTTGGAAGCAATGCCCTAACCAAAGGTAAAATAATGGGGAGAATTTCAGACACTGTGTTTATACTGCAGGACATGGGACCCTTTCTGGCAATTTGAATCATAAGATACAAGTCAGCATTATTCCCCATCTACAAACAGTGTTGGCCATGATTGTATAGCTTTCAACCTACTATTATTGGTGGAGCAATAAATTTCATTTTAAAATTCCAAGTGATTAACACAAGAATGAGGCCTTTGTTTCTTTATCTCAGGATGAAGTCAATTAAGCTCTAGGGTATTCAATTTTGCTACTGGTCACATTTTTGTCCACTGAGTTCTCCTTTTTACCTTTGTTCATCATAGACTCCTCCTTTTCATGTTTCAGGGTCACGACAGCATCACTTTCATCTGCAAACTTAAAAATTGAAAAAAAAAAGAACTCTGAAATTCTTGTTTAAAGATACCCCCAAACAAAGAGCACATTAGACTGTGGGCATTAGACCCAGAGCAGCAGTCTGAGCTGAGTGGCCAAAAGCCTGGTAGGCTGCAAGCACAAAAACTGAACTTACTCCAAGAAAATGACGTCAATGCAGATTATCGTACAAATGAGATCATCTTATGTATGTCCTGAGGATGAGTCTTATAATGTTTTTTAAAATTTATTTCTGACACTGATTTAAATGATACTTAAATATTTTCTGTGATATATGCAGATGAGAAAAATCGTCATCACACTTTGTGGGATGTTACCAAAACTATAAAAACCAAATTAAACACACAGTGAATCACATCCCACTCCCCCAGTGAGTGGGAAATAATGAATGAGATGAATCTTTTTTTCTTCCTCTGCTTGGAGGAGGTTTTCTGTTTGTATTTTACCACTCATCACTGCTTAGCATAGGCTGCTTATATCCCATCTACTAAATTTCTCAGTACCTTCCTAAGAATTCAATAGGACACTAAAATGCATGGCTATCTCTGGAGATCCTCTCTAGTCCAGGCCTCAGGATTTCCAAGGGGCAAGGATTAAATCTCAGGAACTCACACGTCTACTAAATTCTAAAATTTTGCAATAGGATTCTGGCACAGATGTCTAGGGTCACTTGAGGACAGTGTCCTCTCGATCTCTTGGGCTAAAAATCCCTGAGAAAGTTGTAGTTTACACTAAGTCCTCTGAATCAGCCTTGATCTCATCCCACAACTCTAATGACATCTCTCTGTGGAGATACCTGATGTCTAGAAGGTTAGGCTAAAACTCCCAATTACAATGCCCAGGAAAAGAAAGAAACACGTATTTATTAAGTGCCCTATTATGTGCTTGGCACTGTGCTAAGCACTTTATAAATATTGTCTATGTGATCTTCACAACAACCCTGGGAGGTAGGTACTGTTATCCCCATTTTGCAGTTGAGGAAAGTGATGCAGAGGCAGTGACTTGCCCAGGGTCACACAAATAGAAAGCATATGGGGTTGCACCTCCAGGTCCTACGCCAACAAGATGCCACCTAGCTGTGGCAGTTTTCCATGACTCCTCCATACTGTACACATCTGGCAGTCCTTTCTATTAGGCCCCTTGAGGCTAAGCAATAATGTGAACAAATCCTTCACCTCTTTGGGCTTCATGTACTACAACATTTAAGGTTTAGAACACATAGAGGCAGATAAAGTATCTTCAAGCTCTATAAGCCTAGGAATCCTATGTTTCTGAAAGACAGTGATGATAGATGAAATACACTGACGAATGGGAAAGCACTGATAGGGCTAGTTGGGCCTTAAGTAAAATGGTGAGGACTTTAGAGCCCTAATTACTTGCACTCCCCATGTCCTCCCCTCTCTCCTATTAAAGAAAGATATTAATATAAAGGACATTTGTGTTCCACTCCACAGCATTCCATGATCCATCTACGTGCCTCTGAACAAGCTGTTCCTTGCTATCTTCTTCACTGTATCATTTAGCACTTTAAGGTTTGTAAAGCACTTTACTATTATTATTTTATACTATTTATATAATTTTATATATATTTATATATTACATATTCAATATATATTATTATACTGTTTATATTATTATTTTATAGTATTATTATTATTATTTATCCTCAATGATTTTTTTCAGGTAGATGTTATTTATCCCCATTTTATGACTGAGGAAACTGAGGCATACCAAGGTCATGTGTCTTGCCCAGGGTCACACAGTTCATTCCTGGAATGCTCTTGCTATCACCACCCATTAGAAGCCTAAGTAACTTACAAAGATCAGTGCAGCCCTACATGGGGGCTTCCTCATCCCCTGGTTGTTAGTTCGACTGGACCAGGCTTACTGCACCCAGGCTGTCCAATAACCTTGGAAAGAGAGCTTGCAAAGGCCTTCAATTGCAAAGTCAAGGAGAATAAGGGAAACTCAAATAAGAGGCTATTGCAATGGTCTAGGCAAGAGGAGATGAAAACCTGGGCTATGGTGGTGAGCAGAAAAAGGCGACAGATGAAAAAAAAAAAGGTTGTGAAGAGACTTGGCAAATGATTGGGTTGTGATGAGAGAGAGAGGAGTCAAAGTGAGAAGTTGAGCTTATAAACCTTGGTGACTGGTAAGATGGTATCCTTGCCCTTGAGAGGGAAATTAGTATGAGGGGTGGGTTGTTTTTAGAAAAGACAGTGAATTTTATTTTGGAGGTGCTAAGCTTGAGATTTCTATGGGGTGTCTAATTCAAACTATCCAGTAAAGTATGGAATATACAAATTTGAGGGTCATGACCATAGATGTAACTGGACCCATGGGATTGGATGAATCACCAAGTGAGGTGTAGAAATAGAAGAGGGCCTTGGGGCCCTCAAGTAGGGGGCAAAATAGTCATGGAGATCAAGCAAAGGGTACTGAAAAGGAGTCATTGACAGAAAGGGACCTAAGAGGTAAAAGTATTACAACACAGAGAGGAAGGAGTATTGGGAGCAGTGGGCGGTCAACCATGTTGCATCCTGGAGAGAGTTCATGAATGAAGAGAACTGAGAAAAGATTAGTCAATTAAGAGATTGTGGGTAACTTTGGAGGGAGTAATTTCAAGCAAGTAAAGAGGTAAGCAGCAAGAATGCAAGAGGTCCAGGAGTGAAAGAAGAGAAAGTCTCCTGATGTCTCCTCTTGGCAGGAAGGTCATCTTGACTTCAGGAAGGTCATCCCAGACTGCCTGTGCTTCTATCTATCGCCTAAGGACCAACACATCTAAGCATGTAAAGGCTCAGCACCAAGAAAGCTGGAGAGGAGGCAATGAATAATTTTGGCCACAGTAACCACAGCAGCTCATGAAAACATTCCACTAAGGTCCAGAGTGGGCTGAAAAGATTCTTAGAAAGAGTTCCTACACTGATTAAATTATGGATCTTTTGAAATACTGCGTTGTAAATAATTAAGTATAGACAAATACACTGTCTCCCCTTATTAGGATATGAGGTCTTTGAAAGCAGGGACTACACTGTTTGTTTTTTTTTTTAAGATTTTTATCCCTAACATTTAGCAGTGTTTTGCACACAGTAAGAAGTTAATAAAAAGCTTTTTCATTCATCCATTCATCTAAAGTAGTATACCAAAAAAGATGGAAGTGGGAAGAACAAGATGGAAGGAAGAATGGAGATGAAGCTGTAGAGAGATGGACAAATAGAATGACAGACAAATAATAAATGTGGAATTGGCATGTCCATTTTTAATCTATGTAAACTACATTGCCCACATTGAGGAATACTTATTTCTTTAAGAACATGGTATCATTCTTTGAATGGATTGATGCAGAACAAGGGTAAGTAGAGGGTAGTAGGAAGACTTTCTCCACAGTCTCAAGGTGGCTGCATGTCATCTGTCTCTAGTTTACAAAACTAAAGGGAGGAGGAGAAAGAATTAAAGTAAAGATACATTTCTATAGAATCATTGATTTAGGACCTTAGAGTTCATCTAATTCAATTTTTTCATTTTACTGAGAAGGAAACTGAGTCTCAGAAAGGTTAAGTGTCTTTGGATGGATCTGAACCCAGGTATTTGGGACTCCAAATACGGTGCTCTATTTACCACACCACTCTGTCTCACTGAGATAAATAAGAAAGACTGGTACGGACAGGTATAGATAAAGCAAAAACTCTTACTTTGTTCTTCAATCATATAAGTTGCCTGAGGACCAGACAGTACCCTTCCCTTCTCCATCTTGCTGTTGGGTAGTTTAGCTCTGGGTTTTTCTTTCCCCCTTCTCACTAATCTTCTACTATCCTATTTCTCTAGGCCTAGAAAACCTAATAAACTAGCTTGGTATTCTCTTTATTGCCCAAGATAAATGTATTATTTTAATAGCACTGAAGATGATACTTTGGCAGGAAGTGGGTTATCTGGACAAAGTGGCAGCTAAACCACTAACTAGCTGTGTTGTCGGTAGCTGTTTTCAAAACTACTGACATCAAGACAATGGAAAAAACTGCCATTTAAAACACACATGTTTCCTTTGTACTATGAACTTTCAGCTAAAGTTTTATTAACTCAACTTTTAAGCAGCATGGATTACATCCAAGCACATTATGTGCTATGAAGTTTTAAGCCTTTAAAAGAATTATTTAATACTCAGTTATAACCACTTTGTTATAATCCATGAGGATCCTAATCAGGATGTTTTGCTTTGGTAAGACTCCCTGATGAAGAAAATGGACTAGGACTGAAGTATCCAAGATTAAAGAGAGTGACAGAACTCCCAGCAGGGAGTCTTTGTGGTTAGTGCTGTTAACACAGTCTCATGGAATCGTTATTATTATTATTTTTTGCATATCTATATCTAATTCCTGGTCCAGAATTCTATCTTCTGTAGGAACGTTTCTATCAGAATCTGATAGGCTTCTAACACAAACCTCTGCTTTGCCTATTGAATGTGGGAAGTTATTTTCTTTTCTTTATACTGAAAGAATCATAAAAGCCTTTGAAATATTCTGGATGAACAATCTGCAGCCTTCAGATATCTTTCTAATAACATGATGTAAACATCTGACTTAATCCTTTGCTGCCCTCTGATAGAATCGAGTTATGACTCTGTGGGTCTGAACAGCTTTCAAAGAACAAGCAACATGATGGTATATAAAGTATATAAAGATGGTATATAAATTCTTTGAGATAGATTTTTTTTCTTCAGGCTCACACTCAAGATTCAGTTGTTTCCTTCTCCATGCTGTTTTGGCTCTGTCTTTCCTGGGACTTCACTTAACGTTATCCAAAGGATAAAGCCTCACACTCACTGAATGAGATTACGGTTAAGTTTCAACAAGCAGTTCATGACTCCTTAATTAAAATTATGTTAACAATAAACAGGGCTGGATTTGCCTGTTCTCCAAGGAAGTCAACAGATCAGAAGAATACTGCTTGCTTAATTTTGTAAGGTATACATTTAAGAAGATAAATAATTCATAAATGAGCTGGGGACAGAGAAAATAGAAAACCATAAGCATGAATAATTCCTAGTTATTTTGACTGCTCTTAAGTAAATCTAAAACCTAGAGAATAAAACTCTATTCACAAGGATTTGGAGTCAAAACACCTGAGTTTAAATCCCAACTTTGCAAATTACTACGTAATAACCTTAGAAAAATCATTTAACCTTTCAGAACTTCAGTTTCCTTGTTTGTAAAAATGATGAGGTTTCACTAGATGTCCTCCAAAGTTCCTTCTAGCTCTAAAGTTATAGTCTTATAACTGATAAAGTACAGATGTATTCCTTGAGAAACTGGGGCCCTTTGGGCATATCAAGAGCATGGGAACAAAGTTTTCCCCAATGAATATCAGGAGTTACAAGTACTTTGGGCTAGAAAGGGAAGAGATTAATATAATATTTCTTCTCAACTCTTGATTTTTGCCATGTTCTTCTTGCTAGAAAAAGTCTCCTTGTTTCCTATAATAAATTTAAATTGTAACTGTTCTTCCAGGTCAATCCATGTCCAAAGGCTTCCATGATGCTTTCCCCCCAAGTTATTCTAGTTCACAGTGATGTTATAGCCATCGCTGTATAATTTGTACAGTACTAGAAAACAGCAAGAAACATCAGAGGGAAAATAAGTTTCTAGAGAGCTTTGTGAGAGACCCAACTAAGCCAGATCAACACAAGAACATGTATAAATGAAATGGAAAGGATGATGATTGGAAGAGAAAGAGAAATGATCTGTAAATAGTCTCCCTGTAATGGTGGCTGAACAACAAATTTTCTTCTCCATCAACAACAGCAGAGGTGCCATAATTGGGTTCTAACATCACAAAGTCCTGGATGTGCCGCAGGAGGAAGCAGAAACAGTACAAAAGAAAACAAAGATGGAAAAACTAGCAAGACTCTACCAGAGAAGGAAGTGGAGGGGGAATAATTTTGAAGGCATTGAGGCATTGATTTTTAAAGAATATAAAAGGGAGGATACTAAAGGCTGGAAAAAAATAGACTTAAAAAAAGACTACCAAAAGAATATCAATAACAATGACCTATATGTCTACTTTCCTATCTCCACAAAATCTTTCTAAGAATAATCCACACATCTATCACAGACATCCTTAGTGAAAGTAGGAGAAGAGGACAGGCTTTAATAAACAGTCTGGAGCAGTTCATAGCTTTACAGTCATACAAATGAATGAAAGGTATGAGAGCTCACTGTGCTTGTTTGCTGACTGTAAAAAATGGGGGGGGGGTTCTATTCAGTAGAAAAACCCACTAACAATGTGTCTTCCAAGCCATGCAAGACACCATGCAAATGAACCAACAAAGACATCTTTGAGAGTCCTCATATTAGTAATATGAAGCTACTAATTGAATACAGCTAGGGGACATACTAGATAAAGACTTGGAGAAGGAAGAAATGGATTTGAATCCTGTCTTCTTGGCCAACTCGTTTAATCTGTAACTCTGTTTCTTCATCTGTAAAATGAGGATAATAAGACCCTTCCCTCACAAGGATAAACTGAGATCATATTCATAAAATATTTTTCTAAACCTTTAAGTGGTATATAAATGTTGGTTATTACTACTATCAATGAGGCATAAAACCAGGATATATATATATATAGATAGATAGATAGATAGATAGATAGATAGATATAGATATAGATATAGATATAGATAGATAGATATAGATAGATATAGATGTAGATATGGATATAGATATAGATAGATATAGATATATATGTATTTTCTGTCATGAGAATGTTCATCAGGGAGTCCAAATGGAAGAGGGATTCCCTATAAATGGTGAAGTCTTCCAGATGCTCTTGTTTGCAAATGATATTGTATTGATTACATCAAGTATAATATTTCTGCAAAGCTCTCTAAACGATATTTATAATCTCTCAAAAGAGTTTGTTCTAGTCATTTACACAGAGAAAATCCATTGGATCAAAAATACCTATTATTGAGATGATGAAATGCTATTAGTTGAATAAGACTCATTCACCAGTGTATGTACATATAGGTATCTATTTATTTATTTATCTATCTATCTATCTACACACACATACACAGACACACGTGTATATAAACATACATATACATCAGGTACTGTGAAGGGACAATGAATTGGTACTAGAATCAGAGCAGATTAGGTCAGATGTCAAACTCAAATAGAAGTGGGGTCCATTAAACCATATATAAGAATCCCTCTAGGCTTCATACTGACTTGGAAAACTACATTATCTATGTTTTATTGTATTTTTATTTATTTTGTTAAATATTTCTCAATTATATTTCAATCTGCTTTGGGTCATATTTGGGGGTACTGCTGGCTACAATGTGGCCCATGGGTTCTGTGTTTGACATTTCTAGGCCAGATTTGGGAATTCGGGGAAATCTTACAGTGTTTTCAGTGACTGCAAACAGTACAGCTTTCAGAAACAAAGGTCCACCTTTTAAAAATATTAGTAACTAGGAGCGGCTAGGTGGCGCAGTGAGTAGAGCACTGGCCCTGAAATTAGGAGGACCTGAGTTCAAATCCAGCCTCAGACACTTGACACATTTACTAGCCAGGTGACTTTGGGTAAGTCACTTAACCCCAACTGCCCTTCAAAGAAAAAAGAAAACATAATACTATGGGGTGGCTAGGTGGCACAGTGAATAGAGCACTGGCCCTGGAGTCAGGAGGACCTGAGTTCAAATTTGACCCCAGACACTTAACACAAAAACTAGCTGTGTGACCTTGGGCAAGTCAATTAACCCCAATTGCCCCCCAAAAACCAAAAAAAATATTAGTAACCTTCTAGTAATGTTTCTAGATATCAGTCATGGGATACCAATCTCCAAAGAATTGAAGATGTAGATCAAGCGATAATGGAGAGGGGCATGATAGGGAGGTTGTAACATGTTATTAATGAGATCTGCAGAGAAGTGGTTGAAAGTAGATCCTCCTTAAGATGTATGGCAGAAAAAGGAGGTGGGTTAATTCCAGAGTGAGAGTGAGACATAGCATATGGCAGTCTTCCTATTCCAATGGTATCTATGCAATGGCAATCAATCTAGAAAGCTCCAGTGCATTTATAAGATCGTGTGAACCATCAGGATAGGTTGAGAAGCACAGTTATGGGTGCCTAGTACTGTGGACATTCAGTGAACATTTGTGGACTGATTAGTTATTATCTGCACAATGATACTCAATCTTACACAGTCTCTGCTTTTAGTCACTTATCATGTCTTGTTTTAATTTTCTATCAATTAAAAACAATCCATTAAGTGTCACCACATGGAAGGCCCTGGTTTAGGTGCCATAGTTACAAAGATGGAAGCAATCCCTGCCACAGGACTAGTGTGGTAGAGCTGATTCACCGGTATCCAGGTGCAGTGGAGAGAGTTCTAGGTTTAGAGTGAGAGGACCTGGGTTCATATCGTCTGATTTCTTATAACTGCCTCTTACTACTTTGTATTCCTATTCACAGAGCCATCAATTTAGAGCCAGATCCCAGATTTAGAAGCCATATGGTCCAATCCCTTCATTTTACAGAACCGAGGCCTTGAGATTCTCAGTGATTTGCTCAGAGTCAGGACTGGGACCTGGGTCTTCTCGACTCCAAGTTAGAGTAATCGATCTACTTTACCATGCTCCAATAAGTCATTTAATCTAAGACTCAGTTTCCTCATCTGTAAAAGGAAATTACTAGACTCAAAGGTTCCTTCAGCCTCTTGATCCATGACCAATGCTTGCTGGCTTGTTGGCACAGCAAGTGGAAGTAGCTAGATGTGCTACAAGAGCCCTTGGGGCAGCAGAGCCAGCTTCAGCTCTGTCTAAAGTTGTAGCACCAGGCTTGGTGCTACCATGAGCTTGTGAGCCCCCTGGGAGTGGCAACTGTTTGGGGTCTTTTTTTGGGTGGACATTTATATCCTTCACACTTAGCACAGTGCCTGGTACACAGCAGACAGTTCATAAATGTTTGCTGACTGATGGTGAAACAATCCTTGCCTCTTGGGGAGTCCTGGTGATGATGGGGCAAGTTTAGAAGTAGCAGCAGCCACAGTGATGGCATCAGCAGGAGAAACTGAGTGTGAAATTGCCTGCTTCTAAAATCAAAGCAATTTTAAAAACCTGAAATTATGTTGCAGAAATATCAATTTAGGTCTTTTCATGTGCTGACTCTTATTAGCCATACCAAGTCAGGTACATATTAGAGTTAATACACGAGGAATTAGAGTATAATTATCCAGGACCATTCATTCTTCTTTCTTTTGCTAGTGTTTTGGTCATTTCATTGAAAATCATAGCACCTTTTTTAGGGATTCTGGTCACTATAAAGTGAGATGGGCGGGAAGGGAGTGAGGGACAAGGAGAAAATTATAAGGAGGAGAAGGGAGAGGAAGAGAGTGTGGGAGAGGAGAGGATAGGAGAGGAGAGGAGAAGAGAGGAGAGGAGAGGAGAGGAGAGGAGAGGAGAGGAGAGGAGAGGAGAGGAGAAGAGAGGGAGAGAAGAGGAGAAGAGAGAGAGAGAGAGAGAGAGAGAGAGAGAGAGAGAGAGAGAGAGAGAGATCCTCAAACATATTTTGAGAAGGAGCCAGCTTTTTCTGTGCTCTGGCATTCATTTAAGGCTCAAGCTTCATGATTTCTTGTTCATGTAGCATGGTCATCATTCAGAACTTTTGACTAGGCTGTTAGAGCACTGATAGGGTCTATTTGTCCTACTATGTAGACACAGCCTTAATCTTATTGCCAAAAGCAGTTTGTTTTCATCTCTATCCTCTTCAGCTTAATTCTGCATCAGCTTCCTAAAAATCTCAAATTCTACTTTCTGGTCCACATCTCATCTCTTCTGACTTCCTAAAACAGCAATAATAACATCATTGGCCCAATGGAGTTGATAAGGAGGCTAAAACTTTTCAGTAGCCTTATCGTAGGACCCCATTACTTCCATAGCTGTGGCTCATCCCAATGAATGAACAAAAGGGATAATGATGTCCTGGTGGTTCAAGGATAAAGCTTGATATTCTGCTTGAAAACAATGGCTCCAAGATGGTGCTGTGGGTAGCTGGGCTTACTTTTATAGTGCCTTACAGTTTACAAAGTGCTTTCTTCATATCAGCCTTATGAGTTAGGTAGCAGGCCCCCAAATGTATCTGTCAGTAGTAATTTGCTCATTTTTTGAGGCCTTGGCATGAGGCTGTTGAAAATGTGTTTGTGAAAACGTCTGCAGGCAAGGAAAATAAAATTAATTCAATTCAATTCAATTCAACAAGCATTTATAACATATTTGCTAGGTGCCAGGTATTGCAGTAGGTAGGCACTAGGGACATAAATCCAAAAAATAAAACATTTTCTAACCTCAAGGAAAGGAGTTGTGTGGGACACCATGTATACAGAATAAACGATATATAAAGCAATGGTGGGGGGGGGGGGGTTATAAAAACTAGGAGGACGACCAGGAAAGGATTTGTGTAGAAAGTAGCACATGAGTTGGGTCTTGAGGGGAGTTAGGATTTTTAAGAAATGAATGGATGAATGAAAAAAGCATTTACTAAGGATTCTCTATTTGCTGGGCACTATGCTAAACATCGGAAATACAATGACAAATTGCCATAGTCTGGGACCTTAAGGAGCTTACGTTCTAATAGGTGGATCCAACACATATTCCTAAAGGTAGAGGTGAGGAAGAAGAAAATCTCAGCAAAGGAAAAAGTCTAGTTGAAAGCATAGAGACAGAAGAAGAAATGGTATGTATGGGAACCACGAAGTTGGCCAATTTGGCCAGAATGTGGTGAGTAAGTGGGAGCAAGGTGAGATAAATCTTAAAGATAAAATCCAGAGCATAAAAGATTTTAAGCACCAAAAAGAAGCATTTATAATATTATCCTAAAGGAAAGTTTTTTGAGCAGAGGAATGATAGAGTCAACCCTAAAGGCTGATCTTATATCCATCTGCCATTGAACAAATAAAGGACCCCACAAAACAAAGGTCTAAAGCTGACCCAATTAAAAACATAAACATAAACATTGGATCATCCCTTGTTTTTAAGTCAGGAGCCCTGTCTTGAGGATATCATTGGATACAGTGTAGGAATTTGTTCATTGCCAGAGCAATCTGATCTGCTACCCACCAAGCCCAGTAACTCAAAGGGTAAATATAATGCAAAAAAGAAGAAATATCAGCTAGCTGGGAGAGATGGCAAAGGCTGCTCCATAACCATCAGAAAGATGTTGTAAAATTCCAATTTTAAACATCCCTTCCACCAAGATGAATGAATGCATGTGCAATGAAAAATCGTACATTTATCACTCTGACTTGGATCTTCTTGTGCGTGACATATGAGGCAACCATTCTTGCCAACTTTTCTAATTTATTGTCGGGCTGGTGATTTCATCCCCCTAGTCTCCCTGAGCTGTGAAGTTCTTTTCTTCAAGTTAATCATTCACTTTCACCACCATCTGCTGCCATTTGGCTACCAAATTTTTAGGGACAGCCAGCTTTCTGGGCAGCCCCCCCCCCCAAAAATAACCTACTAGGCTGATGGCTGCTCCCTGCTCCTTCTCTGGTATACTTGTCTTTGGCTTCAGCGCATTTTTCTTACATTCTGTAGTCTGAGTTTCATGATTCCTTTAAGGCATGGTGTGGGTAAGTAATCAGGTTGCACCATCTTTGGGGGGCACTCAGAACCCAACCTATTTCCAATTCTGGAAGAGACAATGCTCAAACACTAAATTGTTGCCTGAGGCAAGGTTTAACTGCCACATTATTAAATGCCAGTAAACAGGACTTTGTAATCCAAAGGGTGACAGACCCTTAATTACAGGCGCACTACTGGGCACTGCTCTGACAAGAGCAGAGGCTGTAAAACAGAAATATAATGGCCTTTACCCTGTCAGTGGCAAGAAGAAAGCACAAGGATTATGGTCAGAGGATTAAACATTTAGAGGTAGAAGGGACCTTAGAACCTATTGAGTCTAACCCCCTGACTTTAGAGACGAGAACACTAAGCGTCAGAGTTACTTGTCCATAGTCACACTTGTGTCTGCTTCCAGACTCTAAGTATAGCCTTGTATCCCAGAATGGCAGCAATGAAACTTAAAGGTAGGCTTAGAAATGCTATATTCCTCAATGGCCTCTACAACCTGTGGCCCATGGGCCTCCAGAAATTCTCTGGCAGGCAATAGGTTGTGCAAGCCTGATGCAGAGAATGCTAGGCCGAAGTCAGGAAGATTTAAGTTAAAATCTGACCTCAGACACTTACTAGCTTTGTGACCCTGGGCAAGTTACTTAATCTCTTTCTGCATCAGTTTCTTTAATTGTTAAATGGGGATAACAATCTCTTACCTCACAGAACTATGGTAAAGATCAAATGAGATAATATTTGTAAAGTGCTTAGCACAGTGACTGGAACATAGTAGGAGCTTAATAAATGCTTATTCCTTTCCTCCCTCTTCCCCCTGACCCTTAAGGATAGAGGCCTCCCCCAATTCATCAGTTGTCCATGACACCTAGTAGGTCCTCAGTATTCATTTAATTAGGTAGGGATAAGGGAGTGAGCAGTGATCTCTTTAGTACTGGGAAAATCTAGGTATTGAAACTCTCTTTACTAATGTACATCATCATTTTTTCTGCAATTAATAGTTTCAGAGCATTGCCTAGGGCAATGAGAAATTAAGTGATTTGCCTAGGGTCACACAGCCAGTGGTTAAAGGTAAGCCTTGAGACTAATTCATCCTGGTTTGGAGGCTGGCTCTGTGTGTTGTACTATGCTGTATTTCCACTGGACTAAATTAAATTATTTGACAAGTTAAATGTGCATTTTATAGCCCCTAGTATGTGCTAAGCATTGACATACAAAGGTGAAAAATGACAGTTTCTGCCCTCAAAGAGCTTACAGTCTACTAGGAGAGATCTATCAGCTAAGTGGCAAAGAGGATACAGGGTCAGGCTTGGGAGTTAGGAAGATTCATCTTCCTGAGTTAAAATCTGGTCTCAGAAACTTACTAGCTATGTGACTCTGGGCAAGTCACTTAACTTTGCCTCAATTTCCTCATCTGGAGAAGAAAATGGCAAATCACTCTAGTACCAGTGCCAAGAAAACACCAATAGGGTCATGAAGAGTCATATACAAGTGAATCATCACAACAAAACAACAAACAAATAAATATGGCTCAAGACAAAATATTACTGAGCAAAAGAAAGATCCAAAGTGCTTCAAGATTTGCAATAGAGCAATTATCTTTCCAGGAAACAGTCCTCCAAGCCCCTTGGGGAAGGTTATCTGCAAATGATGCCTCCAATCCCTTTCCTCTCACTCTCTTAACTCTCTGTCATTTGACTTCTGATTTCATTATTCCACTGAAATTGCTCTTTCCAAAGTTATCAATGAGACCTGCCAGATCCAATGGTCTTTTATCACTCCTCATCCTTCCTGAATTTCCTCCATCCACTGACAGTGCTGCTCAATCTTTTCTCCTCCTCCACACATTCTTCTCTCTAGGTTTTCACAACACAGATCTCTTGCTCTTTTCCTGCCTCTCTGACCACTCCAGCTCCGTCCCTTTGCTTCATTCAGGTCATACTCAATAAGCACAGGTGACCCCATGGCTCTGTGCTTGGCCCTCCTCTTTTTCTGCCTCTCTAATGGTTTGCTTGGTAATTTCATCAGCTCCTATGAACTCAGTTATTATTTCTATGCAGATAATTCTCAGAATTAGTATATAGCCCTCACCTCTCTATACCTAATCCAGATTCACATCTCTAAATGCCTACCAAACACACTGAATTGGATACCTTGGAGACATCTTACATCCAACGTGCTTCATCCTGAACTCAGCACCTTTCCCACATAATCCTCCCTTCTTCCTAACTTTCTTATTGTTGCTGAAAGTACCATCGCCTTTATAATCACAGCCTCACCGTCATCCTTGACTCCTTACTCTTTCCTTTGTGTTCACTTGTTTTTCAGTCGTCTCTGACTCTGTGACCCCATTTGGGGTTTTCTTGGCAAAGATACTGGAGCAGTTTGTCATTTCCTTCTCTGGCCCACTTTACAGGTGAGGAAACTGAGGCAAACAGGGTGAAGTGACTTGCCTAGGGTCAGCTAGGAAATATTTGAAGCCAGAGTTGAATGAAGGAAAATGAGTGAGCCTTCCTAACTCTAGGCCTGGCACTTTATCACCTGCACCACCCAGTCATATCCAATCAGCTGTCAAGTTCAGTCATAACTACTTTCGTAATAACTTTCATATACATCCCCTTCATAACCTGATCCCTCATATATCTTTTAGTCTTCTTAAAACTTATTACTACCCACATACTCAGGGATTCTTGACACTGGCCTCTTTACTATTCTTCACACAAGACATCCCTACTCCAAATATCTTCACTGACTGCCCCACATGCCTGGGGCTCTCTCTTTCCTTACCTTTCCTTTCTGGCTTCCTGCAAGTCTCAGCTACAATTCTACATTCTACAAAAAAGCCTTTCCCAGTTCTCCTTAATATCAGCACCTTTCCTCTGAGAAATTATCTCCATTTTATCCTATATATGTATGTATATCTATATCTATATCTATCTATCTGTCTGTCTGTCTGTCTGTCTATCTATCTATCTATACCTATTCACAGTTGTCTACCTGTTGTCTTCTTCATTAGGCTGTGACCTTTTTGAGGGCAGGCTTTTTCCCCCTTCTTGTCCAAAACTTTCATGTAATATGTTTGTCATTTCCAAACTATTCTATTTTGTGTGCATCGTCACCTCTTCTAGCTCCCCTTTATGTGCTATTTCCCCCCAATAGAACACAAGCTCTTTGAGGATAAGGACTGTCTTGTATACTTGGTTTTTATATCTAGTAATTAATATAATGTCTGGTTAATATAATGCTGTAAGCACTTAAGTGCTTTTTCATTCTTTTCTTTTAATAAACTAATGCCTGAGACAAAAGGGAAAAATATTAAAGGAAAGAACAGGACGCAGGGGATAGGATATGGTGGGGAAAAAGGACTTCCCAGATGGTAGAAGAAAGGAAACACCAGCATGTGGCATGATCACTACAATGCTGTACATACAGATGTTTCATAAATGTTTATTGAAATTAATTACTATTTTACTGAGTCCTGAGTAGGGCAATGCATCTTGATTCTAGGAGCCTGAAAAGATGATGGAGGTAACTTCCAAGAGGTACTATGAACCACAGGCTTGCCTGAACTTAAGGATGTAAACCTGTAGCCCAAGAAAGGTTTTTACTCCTAAAACAATATGGAGAACTAACAGGAAGTGAGATCAGTTTAGGGTTGGAGGGGATAAAGGATGAATTTTTATTTTCAGTTTTTTCTTCCTTGGGGATTTAAAAAAAAAAGCATTTTTTAAATTCTGAAATTTAAAAAAAACAAAGTACAAAGTAGAAAAGAAAAGAGAATTATATACAAAACTGTGAAATATAAAGCTATGAAACTTGATTTTGAACAGCCTGCTTTTAAAAAGTATAGAATAAATTCAACATGTCACTTTCAAAGCTGTCCTGCTTCTTTGTCTTTCTCTGAACCTCCTGCTGTTCTCTTCTGTGCATTTTAAAAATGCTTCAATGATTTTCTTTTGTTTCTTATTTTGCACCTTTTTTGGGGGTCAAAACTATAGCTAGCTCCCCTCTGTACAAAGACTGATTTAAAAGAGCAAATGAGCACAAGTTGTTTCCTGCACTAATGTACTGTTGGCATGAATTGAAATGATCATTCTGGGAAACATTTTAGAACCATACCTGAAAAATCACTAAATGTGGATATATTTTTTATAAAATGATGCCAACTTTCTATTTGGCCTAGATCTGTGGATTCACTGGTGTGAGATCAGTGGCATCTATAGCTTAAGAGTCTAAACCCAGGGACACAGAGTAATAAGGGACTTGCCCCAGATCATACAGCTAGTATGTTAAAAGAGGCAAGACTTAAGAAAACCTGTCTAAGGCTAGCTCTCTATCACTCTTGTGATAGAGAGCTTGTCTCAATGATATTACTAGTAAGCCTATACCCAAGGAGGTTAAAGAAAGAGGGAAACATCTTGTAGAGACCGAAAACATTAATATTAACAGAGCTTTCTGTGGTAGTAAAAAACCAGGAAGAAAAATGGGGGTCTATCAATTGGGCAATGTTGAAAGAAACTATGGAGGAATGGAATGCATGCAATATTATTGTTCCATAAAATATAACATTTATGAAAAATTCAGAAATACTGGGGAATATTTTCATGAACTGATGCAGAGCAAAGCAAGCAGAACCAAGAGTACAAGTTACATGTAGATAAAGATGCAAAGGCAAACAACACTGCATGACATCTGAACTTGGATCGATTCGATAGCCTAACTGGACTCCAGAGGAAATGTTTGTTTAAGCCTGGAATAAGACATACATTGTCAGACAAACTCAGTGCATTGATTTGCTTAACTATACTTTGTTCTCTCAAGGGAGAGGTCTACAGTGAGGAGTGGAGGGCAGTCACTGGGAAATCGTGTGTGTGTGTGTGTGTGTGTGTGTGTGTGTGTGTGTGTGTGTGTCCATACTACTGCAGGGAGTAGCTAGATCCTTGAGCCTCAGACCTGATGAACAGCTATACTCCTAATCTCACAGAGTTGTTGTGAGGACAGCATTTTATAAATCTTAAGGGGCTTAAAGTAATTTTCCTTAGGTGCAGATCTGACCATGTGACTCCCCATCAACTTCTGTTTGTTATCCTCCCAGATTAAATTATAAATCTATGCATGAATATAATTAAAACTTTATCTGTATGGCTGTCAAAGTCCTTGGCAATCTGCTCCCAATGGATCTTTCTTGCCTCACTGGACAATACTCTCCCTCTTGGGCTTTTTGAGATCCAGTCAAATCAGCCTTTCTCTGTTTTTCCTTTACAGATAACATTAGCCATTCTCTGGGCCTAGAATGCACTCTCTCTAGAGGCAGGTAGGTGGTACCGTGGAAAGAGTGCTAGGCCTGGAGTTAGCAAGACCTAAATTAAAGTCTGGCCTCAGACACTGTTTCCTTAACTATAAAATGAGGATAACAGTTAAGTACCTATGCCACACGGATATTTTGAGGATCAAATCATATAACATTTGTGAAGCACTTGCACGATGCCTGGCACATAGTAGGTGCTATATAAATGCTTATTCCCTTTATTTTTCCCTACCTCTGCCTTATAGAGGTTCTCTTCCTTCCCAATTCGGGTTTTACCTTCTATCATAGAAGTTCTCAAACTTTTCTGATCCCCTTTCTAGCTGGTAGTATCATTTTTAAGGGGGGAGGGCAGAGTAATTGGGGTTAAGAGACTTGTCCAAGATCTCATGGCTAGTAAATGTTAAGTATCTAAGACTGGATTTGAACTCAGTTCCTCCTGACTCCAGAGCCGGTGCTCTATTCACTGTGTCACTTAGCTGCCCCAAGCTGGTAGTATCTTCCATACCAAATTATCTTGTATTTAATGACTTTGCATTTATTCTCTTTGCAATTATTCTATGCATAGTTATGGAACACTTGGCATATGTATGAATTTGTCCTTTCCATTTGAATGTTAGTTTCTTGCAAGTAAAAACTTCTTCATTGGGGCAGCTAGGTGGCGAAGTGAATAGAGCACCGGCCTTGGATTTAGGAGGCCTGGCTTTTCAAATACAGCCTCAGACATGTAACACAAAAACTAGCTGTGTGACCTTGGGCAAGTCACTTAACCCCAATTGCCCTACCTTCCCCCCCCTCCAAAAAGAAAACAAACAAAACTTCTTCATTCTTTTTATGTTTAGGATCTTCAGAGCCTAACACAATGACTGGCACCTAGTAGGAATTTAACAAATGCTTGTTGATGGATTAACATACAAATGTGAATTATTATCAGAAAGTCAGAAAAAGGTAGTCAGGCTAAGTGGTCTCCGACCATATGTATAGCTCAAGAACAAGTGCTGATGTATAAAGTTGGACAGAACCATTGCTATGTCAGCCCAATACAGGTGTAAAAAATAAGGAAAAGACATTCTGAGGAAAGAGAAGTCATGTGACCATGAAACACAGACTTGGTGTCTCCAGGGCCCCAAATGGGAATGATGAGGGCCAGTGGAAATCATTAGAGTATGCTGAAAGGGATTAAAAAATCCTTGTAAAAACTTTACCTTCCTGACAGTTCCTCAATTTCTGCAATATGTCTGAAGTAGAAGTTGAATTCCTGAGAGGAAACTTACATAAGGCCAAGCACCACATCAGGTCTGAGCACATGGCTACCATTAGTGATGGGGCTCTCGAAAACTGATGGCTTGTGCTAGACAAAAGGCCACACAAAATGAATGCCAAAAATTCAACACCATCAAACAGGATCTGGGAGAAAGAGCAGTTGGCTAGTGAGGGCAAAGAAATCTAGCATTGCCAGAGAAAAATGGAAGTATATAAAGCTGGAATATTGACCTCAGTCCCTGGGGCATGAATGATAATAAGAGTAGGAATGAAGGGAACATCAGAAGATAATGGGGAAACACATTCACTTCAATACAAAGTCAGAGCCAGGAGGCACAGGTAGATAGTTCAACCAAGAAGAGAAGAAATAAGCATTTCTTCTTGGTCAGATTTGTACAAAGGTGGCATGCTTAAGGAACACTTGTTTTTTCCATTTGAATTGTAGCTTCCTGTAAGGACTGTTTCATTATTTTTTTATGTATAGCTCCATCATTTTTTTAAGAAAAAAAAATTTGACTGGGTGGGTGAACTAATTTAAAATGGTCATGCAAACACGGAAAGACATCCATGCCATGATTATTTTCCTTCCTTTAGTGCTACCTCAGAATTTTTTAAAAGTTTAATTTTCATAAGATGTTGCAAGACCCTTTTCAGCAAGGGGCATAGTGGTGAAGAGGTAATGCAAAGGGTAAATACTATTAAGTGTTTTTTTAAAAATTAAAAAAGCAATTACTTCCAACTGGAATTTCTTGCAGTAAAAGCAAAGAGTCAGAGTGTGACTTTGGATATTGTGTATCTTTCCAAATTAATTGGAGACCATTAGTCTAAAAAGCAGACTGAACGGAGGATTACAGGGACATAAATTGTATTATAATGAAAATAGAGGGCAAGTGCTTAAAAATAGAGGCAATTTTAATACAATAAGCTGGGAGAATGAATACCACATCTGAGATCCACTGAATACACATAGCTGAGAGAGATGTCAAAACAATATCTATGTTAAAAGTCAGAGGAAAATCTGGAAGCCTCTAAATGACTGGAGACAGTTAAAAATAAGCCTCATTCATTCTCTGCTCCAAAAGATATCAAAGAAAAGGAATAGTCTAAAGGGGTGGCTTGCAACTTCATGACTTGTATCCCTTTTGACAGACAGAGAGATACAGTGGAGAGAGCAGGCCTTGGGACTAGGAAGACCTAGGTTCAAGTCCTACCTCTGACACCTACTATCTGGGTGACATTAGGCAATTTACTCAAATTCTCAGGGCACTGAGCAATTCTCTAAGCCAACAACCAATAGGCTGAGGGAGTTTTCTCCCCTGAGAATTCCCTATACCAATGCAGTCTCAGATTTAGACATTATACCTGAGTGAGAGAAGTAAAAACTTGTCAGACTATACTCTAAAATCTAGGAAGGCTTTTCATGGGAAACAGGCCCAAGTTCCCCTCCACTGGAGATCACGTGATTTACAAGGACTCAGAACTCAGAGCAGTAGGGGGTCACCCCTCTCCTCAGTGATGCCTCAGCATAAGAGTATAAGGACAGAAGTGCTTTCTCAAATGTACTTTGGGTGGTCTGCTGTTTCCTTGTTCCGGTTCTTGAGGTAGATTGCCTCGCTTAAATTGTGCACCTGACTTCCTACCAATGGAAGAAAAGGGTCAAGAACGGGGTGGGGGTGAATTCCGTTAGGGCTTCATAACTTCGCCATTTCCTTTGTAAAATTGCTTCTCCTCCCTGACCATTTGTCAGGAGGGTGGCCCTTTCTCAAGAACCTAATAAACTATCCTTTTCTGCTTCCTACCTTGAGAAACCTCTGATTATTATTTGGGTAAGGATTTCTGTTGCACACAGTTTTTGGGGTGCACACATACCCATCCCGTCCCTTTTGACACTGAATAAGTGGAGCCCTTTCAAATATGGGAGTATCTAGGCTTCCTTCCCCATGGTTCAGATTGATTGTTTTAGTGTCAATATACTTTAATGGATGAGTCTCTTCTTTTCTCCTTCTCCCAATGACAAAGCACTTTCTCACATTTCTGTCTTTGCGCCAGAGTTTTTCTTCAGGTTTCTAATCCCTAAAATCTGACTCCAAACCGTGAGTCTTATGGCCATGATTTCTTTCTGGGGATATATGGATTAGTCTGAAACCATAAGACAATCTACAACATATGGACTGGGCAATTTGTAGAAGGCTAAAAATCCCTTTTACCTCTTATCATGAAGTCAGCATGTATTATCTTTAAGTTGGTATACTGAATCATGCAATTATTTAAAGAAACATTCATCACAACTTGCCAAGATTTGCATATTTTCAATGAAACACTATTTTGGTGATGTTCATTTTGAAGCAGGGTTTAATTCAGCAACTTGGAATGGGGTGAGCATTAATAGAACAAATAAAGATCACCAAGTGTACTGGGAAGCCATTACTTATGACTGTTTTAAGTCACGTGCCCCTTTTATCACTGCCATCCTAAAAATTTATAATGGAAGAAGCACTGGATTGAGTAAGCAAAACTGGATCCTGGCTTTCTACTTGTGTCTCTTCCACTGAATTTGTGACCTCAGTTTCCTCAGATATATAAGGAAGGGAGAATACCATAGGTTGCCTTGGGAGGTAGGGGGTTTTCTGTCACGAAAATCTTCAGGCAGAGATTGGATAACCACTTGGGTGTGTTGTAGTGGGGTTCATTCATATCCAACTCTTTGTGACCCCCATGGGGGGTTTTCTTGGCAAAGATATCGGAGTGGTTTGCCATTTCCTTCTCTAGCTCATTTTACAGATGAGGAAGCTGAGGCAAACAGGGTTAAGTGAGTTGTCCAGGGTCACACAGCTAGTAAGTGTCCGAGGCTGGATTTGAGCTCGGGAAGGTGAGTCTTCCTGAGTCCACCTGGGAACTTTATTCACTGAACCACTGAGATGCCCCTGCATTGCAGGGGGGACCCTCTTTCTCTGTATGGTTTAGAAGAATGTTCAGTAAGATCCCCATTAATGTAAAAATTCTGTGACAGTTACTGATCTCTAAAGGACCCTGTAATTTAAAGACTTTATGTTATCCTGAAACTCATATGGAATAGTTTTCAGGGTGCCATTTAAGTGGTGAAAAGAAACATTTCACTTACCATAATTAAATCTGGGCCACTGATGCTATCTTCATCTTCAATTATAATTTTAGAGTCTTCCACAAAACCTTGATGGGGCTTCCTTTTTGCTTCCCAAGAAGATACCTACAAAATGCATTAAGACGAATATGAAAGAACTTTTTGCTTTCATGCTTTTCTCCCTATGGCACAGATGCCTATTACACAGCTCTCAAATGACTCATTTATTTCTTCATTGAGCAAGTATGCATTGTGTGCCTCGTATGTATATGACATTCAAGGTACTGTACTAGATATAAAGAAGGATAACCCAGTCCCTGCCCTTAAGGAGCTCAAACTCTTATTGGGGGAGACAAGATATAACTCCATAAAAACATTAAGTAACAATGTGTGATGATACTATATGAGCTGTCTCATGGCAGTGCATGATAAAGTACAAAATGAGTGGTGTGGAAAAACATTATGAATTCAGAGGGGGGAGATGACAGCTAAAGGCACCTTTCAACTTTAGCATCTAATGGAAAAAGTATGGGACATGAAGCCAGGATATACTTGTGTTTGAATTCCATCTCTAAAACTTAGTAGCTTTGTGAATATGGTCAAGACCTTTTCTTGGACTCAGGCTCCTCATCTGTAAAATGGATGTAATAATACTTGTAGTACCTGCCTCATGAATAGTTGTTAGGGTAAAAAGAGGTTAAAAAGGAATACGTAAAGCAATTTGCAAACCTTAAAGTGCAATATAAATATCATTGATGGTAGTGATGGCGATGATGATGACAGTAGACAGTGGATGGACCAAGGAAAGCTGGGAATGTAGGATTTGAGCAAGGCCTTGAAGGGGTACAAGATGAAAAGAAACAGAACAGGAGAGGACATTTCAGGCAAGGATAATAATTAAGCAAAGGTAAGCAAATATTGGGGGGATGGGTAAATTGGTAGTAACTACAACCATGAGTCTGGATGTCATGGAGTAGAGAAAGGTGAAGGAGGATGAAGAGGAGGAGGAAGAAATAGAAGAGGAGAAGGAAAAGGAGGGAAAAGAAGAAGTTAGAAGAGAAGGAGGAAGAGGAGGAAGAAGGGAAAAAGAGGAAGATAAATAAAAGGAAGAGAAGAAGAGGGAAAGGAGGAAGTAGAAGAGGAGAGGAGGAAGGGAGTTAACATTTACAAAGTACTTCAAGATTTATAAAGCATTCACGTATAATATCTCATTTGATTCTCATCACAAACTTGTGAGGGTAGAGCTATTCTTATCCTTGTTTTGCAGATAAGGAAACTGAGCCTGAGAGAAGTTCAGAATCATACAGCTAGTGTCTAAGATTGGATTTGGGTTCAGGTCCTCTTGACTCTGGGACCAGCCCTCTACCCATCACACCCAAGGAGAATGAACTTGATCCTCCTATATACTAAGGAACTGCTGAAGCTTTCTGAGCAGAGTGATATGAGGAGATATTGTTTTAGGAAGATTAGTTGATTAATCAAGTTAATTTCCTAAAGTGCATAATAAGGGATTTATAGTAGACTTTTAGAATTCATTGTGCAACTTTCCTTTAGCATATACATCTTTCTATTACAATAATTTCTCACATTAATGTAGCACTTTGAGATTTACAAATCACATTCTTTATAATAATCTTGTGATGTAGGTTGTGCAAATATTATTATCTTCATTTGACAAATGAGGATATTGAGATTCAAAGAAGTGGGATGATTGCCTGTGGTCACACAGCTAGTAAATTTTAAGAGTGAGTATGCAAACCAAGGTGTCTGAGGACTCCACGACATCCTACTAATCCTAATTTCACTTTGCTTAGATAAATGCCACAATTAATTTTAATTTCTCTAACATACTGTGGTTGTGAAGAGAGTGCCTGGAGTTAGTCACTGACTAGGGAAGTAAAAAAATCACCAGATACTCCATAAATCAGATACTCTGCACAAAAGTCATTAAGAATTGGCAGTACTTCAATTAAGATCTGGGTAAACTTAAGTTAATTTGTGAAATGACATTAAATTGCCTAACATTCAAAAGTCACATATCACTTCCATATTTTCTAAAGTAAAAGATCTGTCTTTAGAGAAAATCTGTTGATAAATGTTTCAATGAGTATTTATTGATTTTTAAAATTCAATTTCATTTTATTTTCAGGTCTGCATCCCTTCTACCTCCCACCTCTGCCACTCTTTCCCTAGCCCCTCCCCTCTACAATTGAGAAAGCAAGAAAAACAAAATCCATCACAAGTATATATAATCAAACAAAACAAATTTCCACACTGGCTAAATCCAAATAATATAAATATGTATGTACATGGCTCAATCTGCACTGAGTTCGCTGCATTTTTAGAAGTCATTTTTTCCAATGAATGAAAATCTGATTTCTTTCCCTACCTCCTCCCTTTTAAAAATAAAAAAAAAACTTTTATTACAAATTATGTGGTCAAACAACAAATGGCCATGTCTAAAAATATATGTTTGCATCTACCTTCTGAGTCTATCACCTCTCTGTCAGGTGAGCAGCATGTTTCAACATGAGTCCTCTGAAATTATGGTTAGTCACTATATTGATGAGAATTCCTAAGTCTTTTAAAATCATTTGCCTTTACAATATTATTTCAACAAATATTTATTAAATACCTACTCTATGCCAGGCACAGTGTAAAGTGCTAGGGATACAAAGATTAAAAAAAAGAAAATAGGTCTCACCCTCTATTAAGTTAGCATTTGCTTCTGTGGCATATACTGTCTAAGCCTCTATATTTGAAATATAGGATTAACTGTTCTAACACTTGGCCAGATTCTTAATTACTGCCCTTGGAGATGTATCTTTTTTAGTAATTTCAATCATTCTAACTTATGACCTGATTAAGGGAAAAAAACACCACACACACACACACACACACACACACACAACTATGATCTTAACAATCCATGACTTTGTGTGAAAATCATGTTTATACAAGTGTGTTTATAATAATAGAGATAAGCTGATTTTCAGAAAAACACAGTAATGGCTAGCAAAGCTATTCAAGTACGTGCCTTTGAGCCTCACCCTTGATTGCATCAAGTCTTTGTTGGAAATGGTATACATTGTGTTGCCCTTAATAGGCCTACGGGAATTTGAAAACCTCTGCCTATGGCCAATGAAGGTATTTATACTGTTTGACTACACATAATTGTCATAAGGATTTAGTTTCTATTTCTTTTTTTTAAAGGGAGGGGATCAGAAGGAAAAAAAAATTAGATTTTCTTTAACAGAAAAAACAATTTAAAAAATGCAACGGACTTTCTTGGGGTATCATAGATTCCTCCTTACTAGATGTTTTCAAGCAAAGGAAGGTAACCAATTCTTGGAAGAGGCTGCAAAAGGAATCTTAGTCCAGGAATACATTTGAGGTCCTTTATAACTCTTAAACACTGTGATTTTGAGATCCACTGGGGAAACAGGTTGGTAGGAAGAAACAATTTCCTAGGAAGGACCTTCAAATGAAAGTTGTCTTTCAAAATAATTATCTTGGGATAGTATAACTATATTTACCAGGTACAATGCCTGGCACATATTAAGTGCTTAATAACTTTCCCAACAATAATACTATTGCTCAAAATGTTTTCATAATTCCTTTTTGGGAATTGCAATCCCTCTTGAGCACCACATCTCACAGTTTTTTCTTTTGTGAGAGCTATTTGTATACATGTCTCAGAATAACAGTTCACCTTTGCCTAACATTTTAAGGTCAATGAAGCATTTTTCTAAAAAAAAAACCAAAACAAAACCCAGAGAAGATGCTTGAGGTAAATAGCATAAGTACAGTTATCCCTTCCCCGACACAACTTTCTCTATTGCAGTTTTGATATATCTCATGATGGAATAAGAGATTAAATGGGAATTTGGGGGGAGTTTTACAGAAGATGCAGAGGATACTTGAAGGCCAGCAAACAACACAGAGCCTATGACCCCCATAAAAGAAAATGAAAAAAAATTCAGAAATCTTCTCTGGTATGCAGGGAAGATCAAAAAATCTTACACAGATTTTCCAGATCTCAGGGGTGGTGGTCGTGGTGGGGCACACCCCTAATTCCAAGATGAGGAAGGTATAACTGTATCATTACACTCAGTTTATTGATCAGGTAACAAAGGCTCAAAGAAAGTAGATGTTTTGTTCAAAGTCATACTGCTATTAAATGTTGGAGCTGGCACTCAAAGTCAAGTCTTCTGCCTCTAAAATCTCCCCTAATAGACTATAAGTTCTGTGAGGAACAGAACTTTACTCTATGCATACATAGCAAGCAGTCAATAAGTCCTTGTCTAATTAATGGATTGCTTGCAGAATCTGTGTGGCACGTTCTTCTGAACAGCCTACTTGGAAGCAAGTCTTTCTCAGACTGTGCATTTGACTTTTGTATAAAAGGCAAAAGTCATTTGGGGTCAAGTCTGGTGCGTGATCATTGAATAGATAAAGGAGCAAAGTGAGTGATTTCCTTGTGTGGCTAGTAGACTAGATTTGCAGGAAATTCCTAGATGGTTAAAAAAGAAAAAGCAAGACAGTACTGTTACAATAGGTGTATTTTCTCTCCAAATGATTGTTTTAAAAGGAACCACCTTCATTTGAATGTACAAGTTCTGGTGATGAAAAAATCAGTTTCATCACTTTTTAGTCCTACCTTATTATCAATAGTATAATATCTCCCTGCCTATAACATTTAAGTTTGAAGGGAAACTGTGTAATATTTGGCCAAAAGCTTCTCCTCTAAAGCATTCAATGCTAAACTCCACAGTGTGTAATGCCCCAAGTTTGCCAGCTATAATCATCTGGACTTTTCTGCTTTAAATAAATTACATCTAAAAATACATTTCCTCGTTTGTCCAAGTTTAGGACACCTTTCAGGTAGTGTGAGCTGAAAATAACAATCAGGAGGTTTTTTGATTGTTTGTTTTTTGTTGAGAATTCAGGAAAATGAGAGAAATTGTGTCCCTGGCTACACATTGCAGATTGCAATTTGTATGCCATGGCTTAACAGCCTGGAGGAAAATAAAAGTTAAAAGGAAGTGTAACCCTTGCCCAAATGCTACCTCAGGACTAGCACCTCTTTACAAACTTTAAGAATAAAAAAATGAAATCCCGCACCTGGGAGTTCTCACTGATCTTGGTGTTTTTCAAATGTCTTCTTGACTGCTTCACTTTCTTCTTCACGGCTGTCTCTGGAATTTGATCCTCCAAAACATCACTGGAGATTGAGTCTGAATTTGACCTCCTCCTTTTCTGGCTCAAATGACTGTCCCAAACCACTGAGGATGAGCAGGCATCTCGTTTTGAAGCATCTCTTTGAGGTACAATTGTCCTGGATTTTGCATATTCCTTAAATGACAATGAGAATATCCATTTCTCAAATTTAAATAGTTGGACTGAGTTAGAAGAAACCTACGAAAATTATTAATTCGGGGTTCAGGGATGACACTCTTTGCTTTGTATTCTGATAGCCCCTCAAGAATGGGTTGAAGAAAATGGGAGTAGTGTTTTTCTAAGCCTGGAGAAGATTTGGGTAGGGGGCTAGATACCATAGCTGGCTTCAAATATTTGTAGGGCTTTCATGCTGAGGAGGGACTAGATTTGTTCTATTTGAACCCAGGTGTTAGAACTAGGAACAAATGGTAGAAAGTGCAGGCTTAGGCTTTAGGCTTGACAGAAGGAAAAACTGCCTTACAATTAGGACTAGTCAAAAGATGGATGAGCTAAGAAAAATGTGTTCCTGACCCTTGAAAACTGGCTGATAGCTTGAACCTGGTTATCACCTCTCAGGGGCTCTGAAATAGGGACTCTTGTTCATGAAAGGGTTGGAACAGATGATTTCTGGGATCCTGAGGTGTGTGTGTGTCCCTGACACTCTCCATAAAATTAGGCACTAAATGAATGTTTGTTAAATGAATGGATATGGTCATTCTAATTCTGCTTTCTCTTGTGGATTGAACCTGCACTCTTTTCTTAAAAGAGGAATTAGATGCATTAAAGAGAGATGTCAAAGGCAGATTAACAATGAGATTATCAGAAGTAGAAGATACCTGCAAAAAGGAGAGAGGGAGATGGAGAGAAAGGTGGGAAGCATTTTGTGCACTTGGATTTCTCCATCTGCAGTGATCATTAGAAGCTGCCCTCCTTAGAATGGAAAGAGTATTTTGGATGGAGAAAGTTTCGTATAAGTTTGCTGATTTATCTGGGGGAAAATATCAATACAAGAGTTTTCAAGTATATTTCAAAAGAGCAATAATTAGGAAATAGGAACAGCAGCTATTTCTATTTCTGATTCCTGTGGTAACCTCCAGTGAGTCAATGAAATCTATTGATATTGCTGAACTTCATAAAATGTGATCAAATTTAATGTTAAATAATGCTTATGATCTCTTTATATATGAAGGATGATGCAAATATGAGTAACATAGTTGAACTTTCTCACCTTTGGAGCTGAAGCTTGGGAACTGGGGAGGAATTCTGTGGTCTTGTTTGCTGGCACAAAGTAAGAGTTCTATAAGAAAACAAACAGTAGGACAGGTATGAAAATAAAAACCATTTTTCTTTGGCACTTCTATGTTCTCTACCATTAAAATATGGGAAATCATTAAGACAACACAGAGCTATCGACCACCATTTTAATCTTAAATCTACCACATTTGGTTTTGTGTTTATGGATGAAACCAGTGGTTATTGGTTTCACCACTTCAGGTAAAATGTCAGGAGGGCAGATGGTGCCATGAAAAAGCTATCATCAGATTTAGAGTCAGAAGAACTAAGTTCTGACACTTACTACATCTGTGACTATGGACTAGTCATTTATCCTCATTGGGCTTAGGTACTTCCCCTGTAAAATGAGGGAGCTGGATTAGATAGCTACTAAGGTCCTGGATATGAATCTCAAACCCAACATTTCCAAAAGAGAACTCATTATTTTTTCTTCCAAAACTATACCTCTTCCTAACCTGCTTTTATGTTGGGGGTATAATAACCATTTTTTTCAGATACCTTCTATTGATTGTGCCTCTCCACTATCTACTCATAATCACTCTCTTTTCTCCACTCAAGAGGCCACCACACAAGTTCTGGCTCTCCTTACTTCTCACCTGACCTACTGTAATAGCTTCCTAATTGGTTTTCCTGATTCAAGCCTCTCCTCTCTTCAATCCATACTCCATAGAGCTGCCAAAATGATTATTTCTCAAGTACAAGTCTGACAATGTCGCTTCTCTATTTGACATCTGAAGGCCATCACAATATGGTCCCAGATTTATTGCACATTATCTCTCTTCACTCACTCCAAAGTCTGACCAGCCTACTTGCTCTCCCTCACACATAATATTCCACCTATCCTCCTGGGATAGGTGGGAAGGCATTCTCTTTTCCTCTCTACCTCTAAGAATCTGAAGCTTCCTTCAAAGGGTTGAGTAGTGAGGGGGAGGTAAGGAAAAGGGAATGACCAAGTATAGATGACTCTAAGACTTAGCAGTACAAGGGAAGAAAGATAAGGGATGATAAAGTGAAGGAACTGCAGAGTCAAGAAGTAAAGGTTTGGGCAGGTGGTGGTTTTTACTTGAAGAATGGGGGAGTCAAGGAATATTTGAGTAAATAGATAACTTGTTCCTCCCCCTTAAATTTTAGAAATGTTAAATTCCATAGAAAACTTTTTTGATGAATCCTATTAAAAATCACATATGAATTTACTAAAAACACTTAAGAGAAAATAAAAAATCTTTCTGATATTTGTGAAATCACTCAATAAGTCAAATACCTCTCTGAAAATATGGCATTGTTCAGCACCATACACTGACATGATTGACAGATATGGGGAGGGCACAAAAACTAAGAGTTCTGTTGTACAAACATATCCCATGATAGCTAATATGAATAGTACCTCAACCTCCTTTAATTCTCTTTTTTTCCTGGCTGCTTTTCAAGTGAAGGTATATATCTACAATGCTGTATTTTTACCATGGTAGTGGTAAAGATGTGCTTAAGGAATGTTAAGCTTCTTTGCCTATCTCTAGCCTTGAGCAGGAGGGGGAAAATGATGATGAAAGCAAGGAAGCCAGAAGACAGAAAGGCAAGTCTAAGAACAGTGAGAAAGCAAGGTTAGAGAAGATGGCTCAGGAAAGAAACCTTTATATAAGTGTCACCATACTATAAACTCTTGCATTTGGAAGAGGCTTTAAAGTCATGTAGCCCAACCTACCATCTGAGCAGAAATGGCCTCTACTACATTTTCTCTTTGTCATTCTTTGTGACAGAGGGTTAACTAGTTATCCCCAAAATAATAGCTGGCTTTTAAATGGCACTTGATGGTTTGACAAATACTTTATAAATATTATCTCATGATTTCACAAGACAGATGGAGTAGAAAAGATACCAGACCACAGCAATTTAGGAAACCCTCTAGCACTAACTAGTATGACCAGTATGACTGTAGGTAAATCACAAGTTATCTGAGCCTCAGTCTTTTCATTTGTAGAATAAGGGGGATTGATTAAAGCAGAGATTTAGAGCTTCTCACTTCTCAGATAAGGAAGAAGAGGAAGCCCAGATAAGTAAATCATCCAAGGTCACATAGGTAGAAAGTTGTAGAGATGAGATTTTAATCTGAGGCTTGTAAGTAGGTCTAGGACTCTTTCCACTGTCCTAGATCATATCTGAGGCAGCAAGGTGGCACATGGATACAGTGCCTGGCCTGGAGTCAGGAAGACTCACCTCTTTGAGTTCACTTTTAGCCTTAGACACATACTAGCCACATGACTATGGGCAGGTCACTCGCTGTTTGCCTCAGTTTCCTCATGAATGAGCTAGAGAAGAAAATGGCAAACCACTCCAGTATCTCTGAAGAAGGAAATGGCAAACCACCCTAGTATCTTTGCCAAGAAGATCCCAAATGGGGCATAGTCAGACAACACTGAAATGACTGAACAACAACAAAAAGATCATGTTTACTGAGGTACTGTCTGGCCCTAACAATCTATATAAACTCATTCCATGCTATTGCACAGTGACTCTTTTGGGTACACATACTTAATCACTTTACAGACAAACCATTTTACACATATCAAAGGTAAATGAGGTTGTCTTATGCTAAAAAGTTACCCGTTCACAAAAAAATGATTTGTCTTTCCTCAGCTATGCACAAATAGGAAAATAAAGAACCATTGACTAGATTTACTGCTGGCATATATTGTTATAGCCCCAAGCAATTAGTCTAGCCACATTTTATCTCCATCATGAAGGCAAACAAAAGTTCCCAGGTTGGATCAACCCTATAAAAGAAACAGCACATCAGAATGGAGAGATGGCTTTTTTCTGCCTAGAATGTAGTTCTCAGAGAAATCTGGCTTGGCCCTTTTCCTCTTACAGAAACATGTTTACAAAAATGTATGTTATAGAGATGCAAATTTTTGCTAACACAGGCATAAAGAAAATGAGTCACAAGTCCCTATGCAGATTATTTTTTTGCATAGCTTTGCAGGGACTTTCTGGTCAACCCATTTTTAATTTTATCTTGAGCAGTTAATAGTTTATGGAAGTTTACTTTCAGCTATTCCTTTATTCAAGTTCCTTGTGTGCAATTTCCACTTTGAAAACTCACTATAAAACTCTGTACCTATAAGCCCTCCCTAGAAGGCTTGGGTTCAAAACTCATTTCTGACACTAGCTAGTGTGACTTTGGGCAAGTCATTTAACCTCTATTTGTCCATTTCCTAATCTGTAAAATGAGAGGCTTGGACTAGATAACTTCTGAGGTCTCTTGCAGCTCTGATTCTATGATCCTATGCATTCTGTGAAATATGGATTTGGTCACCATTATTCTACTAACCTAGCTACCAGTTTCCTCCAAACACTGTCTTCACTTCCATTCCAGTTATCTGAAAAGTACCTTTCTCCTTCTTAGAGTCCCTATCTTATTTATCAATATCAGAATGACAGTTTGACCTGATGAATCCTAATAAAGCTGCCCCAGCCCCAATATTCTAACTTCCTTATAGGCCCCACTGAACAGCAGGCCCACTGCCCCTACCTAGCCACTCCCCACCCAAACACATACTCAATATCCTAAATTCTTCATATATGCCTCAGTCCTTACTAGAACAACAGGTGTATCTATGAGCTCATATTTCTCCCAGAAACAGCAGGTGTGTCCATGTGATGGGATCCCAGTCACTGCCCCCAACCCATTTCCTCACATAAGAAACAGCACGTATGTCCATGAACTCAATTACAACCACATCCATCTAGTCTCAGACAGGACCACAATACTCAGCCAACCAGAAAGCAGCACTACCAGGATATGCAAGCCCGATATGGGCCCCCAAACAATAGAAGGGACTTTACCTAAGTAGGGAACCACAAAGTAATAGCAAAAGCTGTTCTTCAGGTGAACTTGTGGTATAGAGCGGTGTTTTATAATACCATTATCATACATACATGCCCCCCATTGGGTTTTTCTGTATGCATTGTGGATAATCACATGTGCAGTTCCACTGTGGCTGGGACCCCTACCTTATTATCTAATCCCTTAACAAACCTTTCCTGCTCTTTTAATATTATTCATAATTTGTTATGTAACTATATCTTTACCCTATAAAAATTTATCTTGCTTTCTCTGAAGTTGCTGTTTTCTCTGGGAACTTAGCTTGTTTTATGAGAGGCATCAATACTTGGATTAGAGGTGGTTTGACTCTGAATTCTTTGATATGGCTTTACCACAAAACATGATGAAACTGCAACATGCCCAAGAACTATCCCACTGGGCAGCTCCTAGGTGCAGTGAATAGAAAGCTGGGTCTGAAGTCAGGAAGATTGATCTTCCTAAGCTCAAATTTGGTCTCAGACACTTACTAGCTATGTGACCCTGGGCAAGTCACCTAACCCTGTTTGCCTCAGTTTCCTCATCTGTAAAATGAGCTGGAGAAGAAAATGGCAAATCATTCCAGTATCTTTGCCAAGAAAACCCCAAATGGGGTCATGAAGAGTCAGACATGACTTAACTGAACAACAACAAAAACTATCCCACTATAAGAGACCTCCCATATGTTGTCTTGAGGCCGCCAGTATCCCACCCCTGCACTAGAAGATTTGTTAACACCAAAAAAAGTTTGCTGTTTATTTTAACTGATACTTCTGACCACCCCTTTGGGGATCCTGCCTACTCATTCTTTTTACAATTACTTTACAACTTGGGAAAATCCTCTAAATCATAGGCTGTATCTTCATGGTATAGTGGAATGAACACAGGCTGGGTATTAAAAGAGGGTTTAAATTCCAAATCTGCCACTTGCTGCCCATAAAGCCTGAAACAAGTTCCTTAACCTTCGAGAGCCTTGGTTTTATCTTCTGTTAAACAAGACGGCTGAACTAGACAACCTCTGTTTCATTCTAGCTCAGTTATCCTGTAATTATTCAGGTTATAGAAGATCCCCGGAATAGGTGAGACAGGCTGATCTCCTGTCTCTGACATTTACTAGGTGTATAATTCTGGGCAAATCACTGCTTTCTGCCTCAGTTTCCTTATCTGTAACCTAGGGATGACAATAGTGCCTACCTTACAAGGAATGTGGGGAGAATAACATATGTAAAATGTTTTATAAATCTTAAAATGCTATATAAATGTGACCTATCATGAGGGATGGATTGGTAAATGCAGGTTATTGGTGCATCCACACTCACTTTTAACTGGTGTTACTAGAAACTTAAGTATAAACACTCACACCAAAAATCTAGCAGGTTTGGTGAGCCAGACAGAGCTGGCTCCAGCACATCTCTGCTGCTGCTGCTGCTGCTAATGATGATGATGATTATCTAGCCTATGGACATTTGGGCTTCAGCCAGGAATTTATCTTATGGAATTTCTCTGTTCTTCCCATTCTAAGCTCCAAGTAGTTTCAATTACTCTGGAGTCACTTTTCAATGCTCATGAAGATCAGGAGGCTTTGTTATTTGCTTCAATTGTCTGTTCAATTCACACCCTAATGCTTTCTTAGTTTAGCTTTTTTTATAGACAGGGAAACTTGAGTCTCAGAGAAATGAATTGCTGCTGATCATACATGGAGAGATCTGAACTCATATCTTCCTGGCTTGAGGTTTAAATATATTAGGTACTGTATATAATACTGCCTCTATTATTAAAATAACAATAGTATTTGTATAATTTGTGTAATGCTTTATGGTCATGAAGAGTGCCTTACTTCTCATCACACTATAGAAGTAGTCTGTATGTCTCCCCCTTTAGCTCTGATGTCCATGTTGGCACCTGCCAATAAGGTCCTCCAGGTTGTTTTGGGAGACCCTAGGCTGAAATAGGGAATCCAGAATGAAAGTAGGGTCTGAGGAAGGCATTATAGAAAGAGTTTTGGATTAGGCAACCTAAGCCCTAGAGTAAGCTCTGTCAAACAGTTTTTGAGGCTGAGAGAAATTCATTTAAACCCTCTGTTTCAGTTTCTTATCTATAAAATGGGGATAGTGATACTAATTTACTAGGATTGTTTTAGAATTTATAATATGTATTATGTCATTGTTTATGGGAAACATGGAGAGTCATTTAGGAATGGGAAAAGAGCAGCAACCTTTATTACTGAAAAATACATGACAATCAAAGGAAAGATTTAAGTATATGTAAAACTACATTTATGAATATAATTATATGCATGCATATTTCTACATAAATGTGTGTGATTATATATGTGTATTATTATACCTGTGAATAACTATACAAATTTGTATGAATGTACCTACATATGTGTATAATCATATGTTTGTATAACTATATATGTGGATTACTATATATGTGATTATGTGTGTATAACTATGTGTATAGTTATATGTGTATATAACTATACATGTAGTTCTACATATGGAGTTTTTTATATATGTATTCATATATATTATTTCATTTGTCACGTTTTTAGTTATAAAAGATTATTACTCTTTTCTCACTCATAAAAAATGCTCCATGATTTCCATAAACAATCTCATAATATTTGTTATAAATACTATATATGTGTGTATAACTACATAACGCCATATAATTATATGTATATATATTACATATATATCTCAGTATACATATACATAGGCAATAAAGATTTATTACATACCTACTATGTGCTAGGCATTGTACTAAGTGCTGATATTAAGAAAAACAAAAAACAATCCCTACCTTCAAGGAGCTTACAATCTAATGGGGGAGACAGGAAATCAATTATGTACAAACAAACTAAACAGAGGAAGAATAGAAGATAATCAGTAGGGGGAAGGTGTTAGAATTTGAAGGAATAGGGAAAGGTTTCCAGTAGAAGAAGGGATTTTAGCTGGGACTTGAAGGAAGCAAGGAAAGCCATGAAGGAAAGCATTCTAGGCACACCAGTGAAACTATCCAAGGTTGGGTGGTGCAGTGTCTTGTTTGAGGAATAGCAAGGGACCAGTGTCATTGCGTCACAGGGTACATGGAGAGGTGAGTAAGGATGGTGGGTTTTGAAGAGCTTATGTATGTGTATATGTATGTATGTGTTTGTATATACATGTATAGTGTATGATATGTATGTATATATATATATATGAAAGGAAATAAGAAATATTATGACAAGTATTTGTAGAGATGATAACATAATTTCACAGAGCTAGACATAAGTTTATAGGTAACAAAATAGTAACAACTCACATCTATATATTTATATGACCCTTTAAGTTTTCCAAAATGCTTGACAAACATTTTCCCATTTGATCTAGCCTTATTCCCTCTTCCTTTGTTGGGTAAGAAAACCAGAAGACAAAAGTGGAGTGTGGGAGGAAGGTGAGCTGCCTACTTATAAGGAAGACAGTACTGGACAAACAGCTCAGATCTTCCCAGAAGAGATCAATGAGAAAATAACTGTGGTATTTGAGTCAAGCAGCATTTATCAAACTATCTAGTATGTGCCCAGTCCTGACCTTGGTATTGTGAGGGGTTCCGAACGCAGAAGTAAAAAGCAAGGCATCCTTCCTGGATCATAGCTTGTGAGCTGGCAGAGATTAAAGAGGTCATAGGACACAGATGTAAAGTTGGAAGGGACCTCAGAGAGTCAGAAAGTTTAAGTGATTTGCCCAAATTCAAACAAATGCAATTATCTGAGTAGACAAAAATGCGTGTCCTCTGACTCTGGAGCCAGGAGCTTTCTGCTGTTATCACACTGCTTCTTCAAGGAGTCTCTAATCTGTTCCCATAAGTACTTCCTTCTCCACTATTCTTTCTCTAATTTGCTATGAGCCTACGACCCACACGTGTGAATCTATTATGTATAATTCCTTCTGAAGCAGCAATGCATCATTATAGAGAAACAGGGACCTGTGCAGCAGGAGTAATAAAGCAAGATATTTCAACTACACTGTGTATAACAGCCTCTTGTTAGACACAGCCCTTTAGCTGTCATAAATTCTAGATCATGGCAGCGTGTGCAAGAAGGCTGTGAAGTGCATTCGATACAGAAATAGATCTTTTTTGCCATCTTATAGATCTGAAGTCTCAGGATCATACACAATGGTCATACATTAAAAAGATTAAATCCTAAATGAGAAAATGTGCATACTTTTCTCATCACTAAGCTGGCCTTAGACATGCCATGCCAATTTGGGAAATACTACTAAAATTTCAGCAAGCCCTCCTTTTACTTTACCCTCTACAGCCAAAATTCTACTTGGGAATCGCCAGATTGTACTGTTCAATTTTGTACATTTACATCAGTGTTGCAGAGAATGGTAAGTTAACATTTCAGCTCCATTTCAAATTCTAGAGTATTTTTGCTCATTCTCTAGACTATGAAAAAGATAAATGGGATTCACTACACTCCTGTCCAAGTTCCATACTTCATTTGGATCAAATAAGAGAATATATTATATCCTAATAATGTGTCCAGAATTTGATATATTTGAGCTTCACTAATAACGCACACACACACACACACACACACACACACACACACACATGCACACACATACAGAGTACTCATTTGCCAATGGTGCTGAGTGTGAAAACCATGCCTTATTTACCTGTGTATGCCATACTGACCACAATGCCTTGCACATATCAGGTGTTACTTGATCCTACCATCCCCAAAGACAGCAATTTTCCTATATTACTCCTCCCTTTCAAGACTCTATTATATTGTTTGTCTTTTATTTCTGAAGAGGACCAATGACATCAAAAGGTGATATGTGAATTGGACTTAAGTGGGGCAGAATTTCACAAAGCTATCAGTCACCCAGTCTTTATCTTTACTCACTCCTCTTATCCTTCTTGTTCCTGTATCCAAACTGTTGCCAAGTCATTTCAAATCTACTTTTCTAATGTTTCTGGTATATTCTCCCACCTCTTTTCTGACACTGATACCATCCATCTGATGCAGGCCCTTCACCTCATGACTGGACTTTTGCAACAGTATTCTGGTTGAAGCAGAGGTTCCCAAAGTGGGTTATATCACTCCCTGGGGGACACTGGAATGATCCAGAAGAGTAGTAGTAGACTTGGGTATAATTGGGGGGCAGAGAATAAAAATAAAGAGGTATTGAAAGCATAAGGAAAGCAGAGAAGAAAATTTTGAAAAATCATTTGTACATGTTTCATCTGTTGCGTAACAGAGTTCAAGACACAGTGATTACCTTATTTTCCAAATAAACACACAAAATGAAAATTATAACCAATAGGTGGTCAAGTTTGCCAACAGGTATAAACAAGCAAGTGTTGGCAAGTGAGCATTCTTGGGAAGTCCAGTATGCATCAGCAGGAAGATATGGGTGTAATGACTCGTTTACAATATGATACTATATGGTTATGTGACTCAATATTGCAAAATCAAGATTTCAGTGCAGGAAAAATCACACAAATTTACAATAAATTATTAAATTTAAGATGCATTCATTAAAATATATACATATATCATATTTTTAAAAATAACTCAAAATTTAATTTAAAAAAAAAAACTGGTAAACGGCTAAAGAAAGTAGATTTCCAAAGGGGAGGGAGGGTACTGAATAATTTTTTTAAGGGGGCAGTAGGCCAAATAAGTTTGAGAACCTCTGCGTTGAAGTCTCTGCATGAAGCTTCTCTCTGCCTCCTGCCCATTCTCTACTCAATTGCTAAAGTAATCTTCCTAAATCTGGTCCAACCACATCATTCCTCTATTTGATAAATTCCAGTCATGCTTTATTGCCTCCAAGATCAAATATAAAATCCTCTGTTTGGCTTTTAAAGTCTTTTGCAACCTTTCCAGTCCTTTTACACCTCTTTCCTGTACATTTACTCTCGTCCCTGCTGTTTCTCACACTGCATTTCCACAGGCTGCCTTGCATGCCTGAATTATTTCTCACCTTACCTTTGTCTCCTGGCTTCCCTCAAGTACCCGCTAAAAGATCAGGAAAGTCTGTCCTAAACCCTCTGAATTCTAGTGCCTTCCCCCTGATTATTTATTATTTTTCCTGTATGTAGTGAGTTTGTGCAGATCTGTTGCTTCTTGTTGTATAAGTTTCTTGAGGGAAGGGAATGTTTTTGCCTTTCTTTGTAGCCTCAGCATAGTGCCCGGTACATAGGAGATGCATAAAACATACTGTTGATGACTTAATCAAAGTGTTTCACATTAAAGTGAACTGCACACATCAATTTTACCAGACACTGATGCAAATAGACCCATAATTCTGGAAATAAAAATGACTGAACAACAGCAAAAAATCTTTTGGTGAATGGCACAACAAATTGTGCTAGATGCATAGAATGGAATATTACTACATATTACTGTAAAAAAATGAAGATGAAGAATTCAGAGAAGCATGGCATGGTAGAGGCAACATCTACTCCAGGTGTTGTAAGCTGTTCAGTTATTCAGTCACAGCCAACTCTTTGTGGACCCGTGGACCACAGCATGATAATATTGTTTAAGAGGTTTTCTTGGTAAAGATACTGGTGTGGTTTGCCATTTCGTTCTCTAGCAGATTAAGGCAAACAGGGTTAAGTGACTTGCCCAAGGCTATACAGTCAGTAAGACTCTGATTCTAGATTTGAACTCAGGTCTCACTTCCATATGGCAGATAGATGGCACAGTGTATATAGTGCTGGGCTTGAGTTAGGAAGAACCAAGTTCAAATCTTACTAGATGTGTGACTTTGGGCAAGTCACTTGACATTATTACCTCAGTTTCCTCATCTGTAAAATGAGCTGGAGAAGGAAATGGCAAACTATTCCAGCATCTTAGCCAAGAAAACCCCAAACAGGTTCTGCAAAGAGTCAAATATGATTGAAATAAGTGAATAACAACTTCCTGACTCCATTTTATCCACTGAGCCATCTAGCTGCTTCCATAATCTGGGTAGGTAAGGCTGGTTTGTCCCTGAAAAGGCCATGAAACTATCCCAAGGACCTATCATCAATGTATATTCTTGCTCAGCTCACTGTAAATGCCCAGAGCAGAAGAAATCTGGGGAATCCTCAGGGTTAGTGAACATCCCAGTGCTCTGTGAGCACCCACCTTCAGGTGAATATCCTTTTCACACTCTTGATAAATAAAGTCCTTTTGTTAAATTTTATGTGGCCTACAAATGTCTCATTTTGTACCAATATGAAGGCTGAATCACTAGACTGACCTGCGTCAAGTCTGGCCTGGGACATAAAAGGCAAGACTGACAGGAAAAGATGCAGAGTGAAGAAAGCAGAACCAGGAAATTTACACACACACACACACACACACACACACACACACACACACACACACACGCACCCATGCCATGCTACAACACTGCAAATGGAAAGAATAACAGTAAGACGAACCCTAAACTCAACAATGAATAATTAAAATTTTGGTCCCAAAAAAGAGATGAGAAAATACACCTCCCTCCTCTCTTTGCAGAGGCTGGCCTCTGTTGTGCGACACTGCATTTACTGTCAGACTCAGCTGATACATTGGTTACTTCTGCTGAGCTTGCTTTTCTGTACCGTTTTATTCTTTGTTACAAGGAATAGCTCACAGGGTAGATGAGAAGGGTCTTGTCAGAAAAAGAGATGCTATAAAAACAAAAATAAATAAATAAAATTTTAAAGTACTTGCTAAAAGTGCACAGAGTTAATATTATACATCTATATTAATGAAACAAATAAATATTTCATGATGATTATACTAAAAAGGAGTAAATGCCTCATCTTACAGTGTTAGGCTTAACTGTGGGAATGTGATAATGAGAACATAAAAACAAATTAGGGAAATTCAGCACTGAAAGTATGTATATGGATAAGAGTTCTATATTCCTGAATAATAACAATAATAATAAAAATAATACACATTTATGTAAAACTGACTGTATGCCAGGCACTGTGTAAAGTGGTTTGAGTTAGTTATCTCATTTGATCCACAACCAATTCTGGGAGGTAGCTGCTATTCTTATCCTCATTTCATAGATGAAAAAACTGATGCAAACAGAGCTTAAGTGTCTTGCCCAGGGTCACATAGTAAGTGTCTGAGGTCAGATTTAATCTCTGGTCTTCCTGACACCAAACCCATCTCTCTGTCCATCTAGCTGCTACATAGCCAAGTTATATAGCACCCACAGGCTAATATCACAATCCACTGACCAAAACGGTATACATAGATGTATGTATATGCACACACACATACACATACCCACACACATATACATATGCATATTATTATATACATAATACATCAAGGGTTACCTAGAAAACTGATTCTGTAGGGGACTCAGTCAGATGCATCAATATAAGCAAAACCCTCTAATCCTTATAAAAAAGCTCACTAACTCCACAGACAATAAACAATACAGGACTTCACAGTGTGGCCAGCAGATGGTGCATGCCCTTCAGAAAACAGAACTGTCTATGCAATGTAACTTGTTGGGGAGGGAGGTAACAGAGATGAGCAGAAAACAGAGAGATTATTTATCTGATGGGGAGAAATGAAGGCGTTGGTTTGTTATAGGAGCACAACTTATAAAGAGGGTGCTGGCTTGTCATTATAGCCTGACAGAATACAAGACCAGAAATACATTTAATCCTTCAAAAGTTAGGCTTCAACTCTACCAACTTCTCTTAGCCAGGAGGAAACAGATTCCTGAGCTATACTTGTTATGTTAACTTTGTAACACATTCTTAAATCCTCTTTATGAATCTATCACATATCTCTTCATCTATAGTTATATAAATATATAGATATATGTATATCTATATTTCATATACATATCTATATATCATCTATAGATCTCTCTATATAGATATATGTGTATATATACATATATACATCTCTCTCTATGTCTGTCTGTCTGTCTATCTGGGAAACCGGTTCCTGAGCTATACTTGTTACCTTTGTTATATATTCTTACACACACTGTTTCTTCCTGAGACTATAAACTCCTAAGAGGTACAAGAGGTGGGGAAAGGTGGAGAAGTCCATGTCTTTGACATTCTCCCTTCCCCATTACCTCACCCAGCACAATATTTAAAAAATACAATGAACAGTCAATAATTCTTACTGCCTGCCCTGCCCACTCTAAGTGGGCTCTTAGAATGGTCACCATTTTGTTTCTCTATCCATTAATAAGCTGGGGCGGTGGGGAGAGAGGTGAGATGGGGAAGAAATATGGTGTGGAAGGAGGTAAGCTACAAAGCACAGACAGTAATGAAGACCATCCCTCCTGCTTCTGCCCTCTGGCTGCCTGTGATACATATCATAGAAGCATAGACCACTGGAGCTGGAAGGGTGTTTTGTCAGTTCTCCTACAGATGACACATACTTGTACCATAGGTCAGTAACATTTTTTGCCTTGTTAGGGGTAAAGCATCTATGCATCCAGCTTAGGGGGTAGTTTTAGGGGAGCAGAGGGGACTGTAGAAGGATACAATGGTCTTGGATGATTACAGATCTTATCTCTTAATCAGGAAGAGATGCTCATGACCCATAAGGAAGCATGGATTTTAAAAAGAGAAACATAGCTTTATCTTCTTAGGTAAGAAATTCAGTAAACTCTCAATTTTTCAGAAGTGGTTTACACTTTTCTGTGGCTAATGCAGACCTCTTACTTTTCCTTCCCTTTCTCACCTCTGGTCCCTCCTCTCCTCTAAGGGATAGCCAAAAGAAACCAGATAATATAGACAGCATTTATATAGTGTTTTTTAAGGTTTGCAAAGCACTTTACCAATGTTAACTCACCTCACAACAATTCTGGGAGGTAGATGTTAATATTTTCCCCACTTTACAGAAGAGGAAATTGAGGCTGCAAGAGATGAGGTGACTTGCCTAAGGTCACAGAGTTAGTAAGTGTCTGAGGCCATATTTGAAATCAGGTCTTCCTGTCACCCAATTCAATAATCTATTCACGGCACCCTCAATTGATCAGTTTAAGGTTAACACAATTACATCATACATTACCATACCAACTGAGATATAAAAAACTGTCTTAAGACTGTCTATACATCTGTCTGTTGACATGTCTCTTTTGGTTTTCGTCTTTTGGATCCCCTGTACCTAGCACATAGCAAATACTCAACAAATACTTGTTGGATTGGAATGGTAAATTCAATTACTCAAAAAAGAAAAAGAAACCAGGGCTTTGGAGGACCAAGACTGTATTCTAATGATCCTGCCACAATCTGTCTAAAAATGAATAGAAAAAAAAAACAACAACTCCTAACTGAAGCTCTTAAGGAGATTAACAGGTACTCTGAGCTCTATAAAAGGCAACAACTACAACAAAAGAATAAAATCCACATATAAAAGTACTGAGTTCTAATATCTTTACTAATTAGAAAATCAAACTAGTATTACTAGAGGTACTTGGATCAGATGATGGCCATTAGAGTAAGAAAGACAGGAACAGCATCTCAGGGCCCAGGTGACTCTCTCTAAGTTGCTGATCTGCCATCTTCCTAGGTGTTTCCCCTCTTGGATCCTTACACTAATGAAATCACAGGCTCAAATAAAAAACAAATTCAAAAAAATATTGTAATGTGGCATCGTCCCCTTTAACTGGGGATGTCAAGATGCAACTATTTTTATGTACAAAATTATTTTTCCTAATATTAATTACTTTTGTCCTTCCCTAACATTTATTTTTCTCATATTTTATTCTTCTAATATTTAGTTCTTCTAAAACATGTCAACTTGAGAGTTTCTGTATTAGTAAACCCTTCACTGAAATACATATATACATAGATACACACACAAATATATATGTATACTGCTATTGTTTGGTTGTTTTAGCTGTGTTCGATTCTCTGTGACCCCATCTGGGATTTTACTGAGAAAGATTCTTGTGTGGTTTGCCTTTTCCTTCTCCAGCTCATTTCACAGATGTGGGACTGAAGTAAATAGGGCTAAATGACTTGCCCAAGGTCACATAGCTAGTAAGTGTCTGAGGCCAGATTTGAACTCATGAAGATAAGTCTTTCTGAATACAAGCCCAGTGGTCTATCCACTGTGCCAACTAGCTGCAGATATGGATATATGTGCATATGTATTTAAATACATGGGTATATACATATATGTGTATGTATGTATGTATACACACTTGAGTTTTCTGTGCAAACCGTATGTCACTTTTCTAGGCTTCAGTTTCCCAGGCTTTGATCCAAGTCAACAAACATTTATTAAGTACTTCCTATGTGCAAGGTACTCTGTTAGGCTCTGAAGTTACAAACACAAAAAACTCAAATGTTTCCCTCCCTCAAGAAGCCAATCTGTCAGTCGACAAGCATTTATTGAAATCACTACACACCAGGCACTAAACACAAAAGATACAAAGAAAGGCAAAAACCATGGTCCGCCATGCTCTTTAGTAAGGTCACTTTGACAGCCTAGCAGAGAATGGATTAGAATGGAGATAGAATGGAGGCAGGGAGACCAGTCTGAAGGGACTGCAATATTCTGAGAGTGAGGTGATGAGGATTTGCTACAGAGTGTTTATATGAGTGGAAAGAGGGGACATACAGGAGTATTATGAAGATAGAAATGACATTACTTAGCCACACTTTGGATATATGGACTGAAGGAGAGTGGAGAGTCCGAGACTAGTTGTGAGCTTATAGTCTACATTATAAGGTTATTATAAAGATGAATTAACCAATACTGATAAAGCTCTCAAGGAAATGGCATTTTGCCTAGCTCTGATAATTCCAGCCTTATTCAATCATTTATTTTTTTAAAAAAATTCTCTCTAAAATGAATTATAAAACAGACTTAAAGAGTCCTGGTAAATTATGGGAATCAATTAGCATCTTAAAAAAGAGATAAGGATTTTGGAGGCCTGCAAACTCTGTATGATGATCATCAAAGGATCACAGATTTGAAGATGGAAGGCACCTTAAGAGTCCATTTAATCCAACTCTCTCACTTTTCTTTTCTTTTCTTTTTCTTTTTTTGAAGGGGAAAAGGCAAGACAATTGGGGTTAAGTGACTTGCCTAAAGTCACACAGCTAGTAAGATGTGTCAAGTGTCTGAGGCTGGATCCGAAACCAGGTCCTCCTGACTCCAGGGCCGGTGTTCTATTCGCTGCACCACCTAGTTGTCCCCAACTCCCTTACTTTTCAAAGGAGAAAACTGAGGCCCAGAGAAGTGACTCATCCAACATCCTACAGGTATAAACTTATAGAACCAAAATTTGAACTCAAGCCTTTAACTCCAAATTTAGCATCCTTTCCAATGAAATAACATGCTGCTCTACTTTGTCTTGGCCAGACCACATCTATGCAGTATGTCTGACTCTTAGTGGTACATTTTAGGAAGGTCAATAACAAAATGGATCATGTCCAGTGAACAGATTGATACAGTGATTCCAACTAATGTTTTATGAAGACTAGTTGAAGGAAGTATAGTGTTTTAGCCAGAAGAAAAGATAATAGGGAGGTAGGGAGGGTGAACAACAGAGGTCTGAAAATATTCTAAAGTTATGTCATGTGAAAGGAAGAGTTAAAAAGAATGCAACTTTTTCTGGGTGGTTTCAAAGGGCATAAGTGGGACTAGTATGTGAGAATTATAGACAGACATTTTAATTTTAGCTCAATATAACAAAGAATTTCTTAATGATCAGAGTGGTTCCAAAACAAAATGGATTTGAGGCAGAAAGATCCCTCTTGCTGGAAGTGTTCAAATGGGCTAGATGACCACTGGTCATGAATGTTGTACTGGGGATTTATGTTGTGGAGGAAATCGGATTTTATGATGTCTTCAATCCTACAATTCTACAAACTGTCCTCTATGGCAAAAGTATCACTATATTTTATGAAGATGACGAATAATTAGTTACTCACCCGTGACTGTTGTTCTACTAGTTTATTCTGATATCTTTGCACTGAATCTCTGAGTTGTTTCTCTCTCTCATTTTCTGATGCTGATGCTTGTTTCATGGTGCCCAGGGGAAAAGAAGGGAGTTGTTCTGGACTATGACAACTTCAGAATCAATGAGCACAAGAAATAAGATCAATGAAAAGGAATAGGTTATTTAACTAGTATCATGGTGGCTAGAGGTGATCTTCATTGTGCTAAACACCAGAAATCAAATATAGGGAAGCAATACCCTCCTGAAGCCTTACACACTATGCCAGATAAAACTTCCCAAACCCCAAATTTGAATATGTTACCTCCTGCTCAAAAATTCTGACTGGCTCTCTACTATTTGTGAAACAAAATTCAAATACTCCTGCCTGGCATTCAAGGCCTTCACAATTCAGAATGAATTTAAATCTTTCATCTTTTTTTCTTTCCTACTACGGTCCCTCATGCTTCCAACTGTTAAAGCTTATGTGTCCCAGATTTTCTAAGCAGTTCTGACTTCAAGAAGTTGTCAACTTTTAATTAGGTTTTTCAAAAGTAATATTCTTTGTCATGTCATGAGTCATTTTTGGGTCATGCAGGATGGTCTCTGTACTTACAGGACAGACAACCAGCACAATTCACAACTCAATCAATCAACCAAGATAACTGATTCAATCAGTCAATCAATATGCATTTATTAAACAGCTACTCTATACCAGGCACTATCCTAAGTGCTTAGGATATAAAGAATGAACCTTCCTTGTAATCCCCCCATCTCTCCATCCTCCTACCCTTGTTCTGCTTCCCTACATATACCTCTCAGAGTTCCCAAGTCAGCCAATCCAAATTCTATTATTTTTTCAAGTCCTAATTTTATCACCTCTGGAAGGCCCACCCCAATCTTCCTGGCCAGAACTGATGTTTCCTTGTGAACTATTATGATACTCTGCATCTTTCTTACTACATAGTCACAACCTAACTTGTACCGCAGTCATTTGTATAGCTGTCTTCCTTTCCTATCAGTGTGTAATGAATAATAACAAGGACAAGGTCTCATTTTCCTACTGGTTCTTCATTGTACCTAGGACACAACAGAAGCTTGTTAATTTTTTATTATTAAGAAATATTTTTGAATGAATTAATAATGGCTCTAGGGATCACCAACTTTAAATGACCCCAGACTACTTGGCTTTTCAAATCCTTGGGTCTTTTTATAGTTTTTCTGTCTCCTTCCTCCTTTCACAGGTTTTCACATCCTGAAAATGTCACTGTGTCTTGCTGCAGCACCTTCATTACCTCCTAACTGGTTGCTTCTAATTTTTGAGCTGGCAAGCCAAATAGACAGTATTGTTAGAATTGTGAGTCCTATTTAAAATAATGATAAATGGGCTCTGAGATGGTGGTGGGAATAAAATAATCTGAAAAAAGTACACAAGCTTCATCGCATGGTATTTGTAACATCTAGATTGTCTAGAAATCATTTTCTTTACTTCTGGACTCTTGACCCTCTCCTGGGTAGATAATATTACTGGTTTCATGAATTTTAGAGCTTTTAGTGTGATCACAGTCAACATGGTCAGATCCCATTGAGCAACCCCTATATTCAGGATGTGGCTAGAGATGGAGATGGATCAAACCAGGATAGATGTTGGTATGGCCATTCTTTCCTAAAGCTCCTACTTCTCCATGCTTCATTTCTGCGATGGAAAGGACTCTGGGTCAGAAAAGACCTAGGTTTAAAGCACTACACAAGTGAGACTTCTAATAGTAATCAAACAATCTCTTGTGGCAGCTGAAGGTACCTAGAGAATATAACAAAAAGACTGGAGAAAGGGTTTTCATCCTCCTGGAGGGCAAGGAAAAAAAATTAAGGTAGAAAGGACCCACTCTTTATGTTTTCCAAGATGGAACCCCAAAATCTTCTGTGAATGAAAATGACTAGTTACATTCACATTCAGGTCCTGCTATGAAAAAAAAATCTCCAAATTTACCCACAGAAAATGCTCTGGTTATTATTTACGAAGAGTATGGAATAAACAAATTCAAAGCATTATTAGAATACTATACAACATCCCACAGTGTTGATTTGAAGACAACTGAGGGGCTCCATTTATGTAAGCTTTTGTTTTTACTTCAGTAAAACAACTGTTCTCTTGTCAACTTTTTTTTTTAACTCAAAAATACAGAATTGATGTAGGAGAAATTTCCTGATAGAGTACCCCAAAAATGAAAAGTGGGCCGTGTTAGGAGAGAGTATGATCCCACAAACTGGAAGTCTTCAAGCAGAGATTAGGAAACCACTTGTTGGCAATGTTGTAGAAAGGATCCTTGGTCAGCTATGGGTTAGACTCAATGGCCTGTGAGGTCCCCAAAACTTCCCCAAATTTATAAAATGGCTTCATTTGTAACTTTTAAAAATATTATTTTTCATTTAATTGCATAATTTAAATTTGTTTAACTTGACATCCAGGATCTATTACTTCATCACAAAGCATTAATTATGCTGATCACTCCCAGTGACTCTGATCACTAATGTTACTCATGAATCTGACCAGCAGAGAAGGGGAAAGGATCTTTGAAAGGATGCTTCTGACTCACTAATAAGTAGTGGAATGGATTTAGGTTCTCTAAAAAGGTGACAAATAGATATTCTACTTTACCTAATACAAGGTCTGGTTATATTTCAGTTCTTAAAAAAGTAGAAAAATCTTTTGGGGATGATACATAAAAAATACCTCTATAATGCATTTGGTGGTGTTCTCCTATGTCCAAATAGCTAAAGGCAGCAGTACCCACAGACAAGCCTGAATTTTACAATGATTCTTTATAAGACACAACCATGTTATGAAAATGCTTGTTATGTTCCGTGAATTGAAAATAAAATAAATTTGTAAAGAAAAAGAAAAAAAAGAAACTATGCTCTAGGATGGTTTAGATTTAAAGAGAATACTTTACTATGCACCATAGTAACAAACAAAACTGAAAAGGACTTCATTAAGTTGTAATGGGAGGAGGATAGCCAATGAGAACCCAATTTTTAGAGCACACTCATAATTTCTTTTCATGTTTATACAGAACATAACCAGATGACTGGGCCCTCATGGCCAATTCCCCATTACAAAATCTATTTTTCCTTACTCTAGGTATCACCACAGGTTGCCTGTTCCATTCATAAGGAGTGGTAGGAAATAAGACACAAAACCCTCTCTATTAATCATATTTGATTAACTAGACTGATGGTCAACAGTTCCTACATCTCTTGCCACCATTTTAAGTATTTCTCTTCTTGATAGCAATGGAAAACAGTCAATATTTTGTCAGCTTATAATAAAATTATAAATACAAGAGAAAATTTATTTTAGACTTTAAGGTCCATCACTTAACTGTCAACACTGCTAAATTTAACTCATGTCTTTCATCACAAGTGACACTGTTTTGATTTGTAAAGGAGACAGAATTAATGCAAATTTGAGAATGATTCTCTACTCCTAATGTTCTTCCTGCAAGATGAGAGAAAACAGTTCATAGAAATGGGAGTTACCAACTTGGCCCTACTAAAAAGAAGCTCACCGGGGTTGTAATTTTTTTCAGCATGACAAGGGCATTTTAAAAGCAGATAATTCTATACATGCGAGCAAATGCCATCAAAATCTACCTGTTTTCCAAGAGGTTCGGATTATTAGCACAAATCCAATTGCCAAGATTTTCTCTCTTCTTGTAATCATCAGTAGAAGGTAAAACTCTCCATTTAAGACAAAGATCTGAGAAAAAGGCAATCAGAGACATATATTCTATAAGGGATAGCACTGGCAATGTAGAGAAACTCAGAGGATCATCTACTAATAGTCAGATAAAGCTATGGTCAAATATCACTTAATTATGTATAGTACTATTGCAGTGTTACTGCTAGACTGGGGAGGAATTTCTACTTTGTCACATTTTGCAAAGAAAAGAGAAATATTTGAAAATATGTTCGTCAAAAGCCAGTCCAATTTCATCTTGAATGGTTATTAATCACCTGGAAACTATAAAATAGATAATTACATATAACTGCTTTATACTATTTGGTCAAATTATATATATATATATATATATATATATATATATATATATATATATATATATATATATATTTTTTTTTTTTCCCTTCTGGACCATTTCATCAGTATTAGGAACTCCTGATATAAAACCTCCCTCCACTAATGCAGATTTATAACTGTTCCGTAACTTAGAGTCTTAAAGAACAGTTTGGGTAAAATTAAGAGGGTAAACAGCTTCCCACTGTCACATCTAACTAGTATGTGTCAGAGGCAGGATATAAATTTGGGTCTTCCTGAGTCAAACATTAAACCTCTAGCAACTACAACACACTATCTCTTCTGAGAAGCATCTTGCATTTACGAATGAAGGCAGTGTAATACAAGCATGGTCTTATTTTCAGGAAGGCCTGCGTTCAAGTTTTACATCTGACCACTTCTTTGCTGTGTGACTCTGAGCAAGACATTTAACCTTTTTGTCCTTAATCAACAATTTATCTACTAAGTCACAGATGGTTGGTTCAAAATAATTAAAGACAAATCTTAAATTTTTTAAGGGTTAAAATAAAATGATGATGATGATAGGTTTTAAAACCCATATAAGCCAAGAAATTATTTAAACTAGCTCTTTTACAAACATTTTAACTAGTAACTAGAGATAAAATGAAAGTTTTGAATATCATTGAAAAACCATGATAAAATCATATACTATCACAAAACTTCAAATTTCTCCTTATAAATATTATGGGAAATATTATGTTGGTCAAAATGTTAGTTGTCTTTATTATCAGTCATTTGTATTCACTTTGACAGTCTCAGAAAATCTCTTCAATTGTCTGCAAAGGGAAAATCTCCTCAGGCTATGACTTAGCAAAAGTAATACCTGCCAATACCATGAACCGAGTTTGTAAGTGATTAAGTGGATGGAGAAAAAAGAGTTGAAAAATAAAATGGGAAGGCCAAAATGTATGTGAGCTTTTTTCTTTTTTGCTACTCTCTTAAAAATAAATCATTGCACTTAGAACTTTTGTCTTAGCCAATAAATATGCTCAAAATTATTACATAAAACAAAAAAAACTCATACTAGTTTTTATGGCTATATGCACACAAAGAGAAACTGGAAATGATAGTTCAATTATTAGCTGTTGTGAAAACTGACAAAATTCAATATATGAATGTTAGACTGAATTGAAACTATTTCTTCTCCAATTCCAATTGTGCACATGCAGACCAAGTCTTAATGTGGACAGTTCTGCTAGTTTGTACCCAAATTTGTGTGGAAACTATTCTTCTTTGCAATAAAACGATAATGTAGGATTGAATCTAATTTGTCCAAAGATAGACTGATTTAAGCAGTCACTATAATGTCCTATGTAACTTTTAAGGGTCAGGGATGTGCTAGATCCTTCATCTAGCATAAACTCAAGAATGGTTCCTTTCCACTGGGTATAAAGTCTGATCTCTCCCAATCATCTTCAAGGGACAATAGTACATAGAATACAGAAGGCTGATGAATTTAAAACATATCACTGCACCATGTTTCAGTTAAGGAAATGAACAGAATCAAAAGTTTTAAAAATGTTATTTCCCATTTATTTTTATGTACATAATCTTTTTATAAATATGCATTTATTTCAACAAATGTTTCTCAATTACATTTGTACATAGTCTTAAGGAGCCATTTGGAAAAAGGATTCTCTAACGACAGAATGACTGAATGAAAAGCTGACAGGGTTAGGCTGCAAAGAAATGGAGATTTGGCATTGATGTGGATTTGGCACTCTCAGGTATTGGAACCATGAATGTATCAACTCTTAATCATCTGTGTCATACAAGGCTATTTCCTTCCTGTCTGGTCTCACTACTGCTATGAGGGCTCTCCAGAGCTGACTGGTCAGCTGATTAGCTGATCCACTGCTGTATGACAGCAGCTGGACACACCCTAAGAAGTTTCAAGAGGGAACAATGGCAGATCTCTGGATGGTGGTAAACCATCTGTCTCCCCCATTACTGGTCCTGGTACTCTCTACTGCCATGAATAACCCAAAGTTGACTATAAATTGCATTGCCCTTCACGAGCCATATGTGGACACTTGCCACACTGGATGACGAACGGGATCTCACTGGCTTGTCTTCTTTTGTACCGAGCAGAATTTAAAGGCTTCTCCAACCACTTGTTACTCTGGTATCCAAATTCATTCCAAAAGAGCATCGGATTTCTATTACCTTAAAAAAAAAAAAGTCGTACAAGGATAAGGAAATGAACAACATAATGCATTTTGAAGCAATAAAACATTTAGAGCTATTGTTACTAAAGGTTTCCATAAGGGACTCTCCTCATTGAATTTAAACGCCACCCTTAAAATTCTTCATAAATTTTTATATTCATGTTCTCAGCCAAGGTTTCTTTACCCTGAATAATTCCAGATGCTCTTGATTTCCCCTTCTCTCCTCTTTTTTAGTCCCACTCCTTTTTTACCCGAGTTACAAGTTTTTCATTCAATCCTTACTTTACATCAACATGCAATGTATGCAGGGGAACCTGAGAGGTTCTCTTTATGGAATAGGATTCTGGGGCAGCAGGGTCAATCTCAAAGAGAAACCGATCTCTTCAGGATCCATGTTGATTTGGAAAACCACAAATTAACAATATGTTTTATTATATTTTTATTCATTTTGTTAAACATTTTCCATTTACATTTCAATCTGGTTTGGCTGCATATTTGACGCCTCTTTGTTCTAAAGCATTGATTTAAGCATAAAAACATATAGACACATCCAGTAAGTGCCAGAGGCAGGGCCTGAAACCAGACTTCAAGACCAGATCTCTGTATCCAACAAGCAACATTGCCTTTCATGCAGTGAGACTACCAAAACAAACATATGCAAACATTAATGACCCTCTTTATGCTACAGGGTTGCTAGAGACCCTAATGGTAGAAATTAAGCCTACTATTTCATTCTTCTAAATAAGAGATCAAACCAGATATGACAAAAGTGATAACTGGAAGAAGGATATCTTTGTTTTCTCCATATGTATTTTTTTTTCTTTAATTATTTTGAAGGCAACCAGGGTTAAGTGACTTTCCCAGGGTCACAAAGTTAAGAAGTAACTGGGGCCAAATTTGAACTCAGTTCCTCCTGACTCCAGGGCCAGTGCTCTATCCCCTGGGCCATCTAGCTGCTCTCCATACTTATTCTGTATATTTATATTTGTCTCTGTTGTCCCCTTCATTAGAAGCTCTTTGAAAGGGAAAACTGTTTCATGTATCTTCTTTGTACCCCCAATATCTAGTACCGTCTCTAGAATACAAGAGATTAATAAATGCTTGTTGATTGACAGATATCAATACCAATTTTTTTACCTAAATCTAAAAACTTCTAAATGACGAACCCCAAAGATTCTCTCTTTCTGAACTATTACTATTATAGTGATGACTAAAATGAGAATATGTTCATGGAGGATGCCGTGCCACATTCATGAAAAACCTTGTCCGTCCTGCCCTGGCATGAAATTATATAAAAAATCATTGTATTAAATGTGTCTTCACTAATGGAGTGGTACATTATGATGGATATTTTTAATATTCGGTTTTAATCACTGCTGTTTGGGTTAATGTGTCTTAATGAAGGTTTTAAATTTGCACTTGTGCCCAGAGGTGAATTAACAACAAATGGCGAAATTTGAGAACTTGGAGAAAAAAAAAAAAGAAAGAAAAGATAGATTCTTCCTGTAAGTCTCAAAGATTCCCACATATCTACTACAATAGCCCTGTAGATAACATGAAATTTATCAATTTATGATACTATTCTGGCCAACTCTCCCCCCTAACTTATCCTGATGTTTAAAAAAATCCATTTTCATTACTCCTCTCTTATTACAAATTGTCATTGGCCCGGAGCACACCTCTAATTTTCAAGAACAAGACTATTCCTAGACTTTGGTTAGTAAAGCCCAGTGTTAACCAGTTAAATTATGTGAAGATCTGGGATTGACAATTACAGAATTAAAGTCATAGATTCTCTTATATAAGTTTAGATGAGGGGGAAAAAATGCCAGAGTAATTTACTCTTGGCATTTTATGGACTACTTTATCAAGAAGATTCAAAATTCTCTAAACAAATCTTATTAGGTTTTCAGGAGTCTCTTATGTAAGAACAAAAAAATCATGTCCTAAATGACTATAATAACTTACTATCACAGAAATTTAGAGCATTCTTCAAGACCAATCTCTTCACTTTCCAGAGAGGTGAAGTACTAATCCAAGGTCACACTGCTAGTTGGCACACTTTTCCTACAGAAGATGGGTCTTCTAAAATTTTTTTTTGCTGTTGTTTAGTCATTTTTAGTCGTGCCTGCCTCTTTGTGACCTGATTTCAAGTTTTCTTGGCAAAGATATTGGAATGGTTTGCTATTTCCTTCTTCAGAAAAATTACAGAGCCTCATTTATCCAAACTTTTGAAACCTCATCACAAAGAAAGCATTGTTAAAATGGTCAGAACTCTCTCTGCAGCAAGAACATAGTCATTATTGGGTATATAAATGTATTTTATTATGTCTTTTAAAAACTATTAGATGGTGAAATTCAATGAATCAATTAAGCAAAGGAGAGAACAATATACAAGCTCTTACTCTAGAAAGAGCAAGGAATAAAATGTAATTTCTGTCTGTTAAAACCTGGGAAAGGAAGTCTGGTTATCAGATCAGCTTTAAAGAAGTAGAGGGTGGAGGAGCCATCTAAACCCTTTCCTTCATGGGAGTGGATCTATTTTGAGGAGTAACTAATCCATGATAAACAAACAAACAAACAAACCTGGGTAATATGTGGGGAAAGGGGATGGAATTTGGAGGAGAGAGGGGAGCTATCAATTAGGTTGCCTAGCAAAAGAAGAAAAAGTAAAGAGGAAAAGAAAGTTATTGAATCATCTTTAAAAGTGAATGGAAAAGAAGAGAAGGCAGTACAAACATACAGCTTTGAAAATTATGTGAAATTTAATATTTACTTTTTAAAAAGCAAGCAGTACATATTGGGAATTTTATTTTTTTAATAATAATTATGATATCTAACACTTATATAGTCCCTATTATATGTCAGGCATAGTACTAAGCATTTTACAAATACTGTCTCATTTGATCCTCAATAATTCTTTGAGGTAGGTGCCATTACCCCCATTTTACAGCTGAGGAAACTGAGGCAGAGATTAAGTGACTTGTCCAGGGTCATATAGCTAATAAGTGTCTGAGGTTGGATTTGCACTCGGGTTTTCCTGACTCGAGGCTTCTGGTGCTTTGTCCCTTCTGCTACCTAGCTAGTTGTCTTTTGTCCTCTTTTTTTTTCTTATGGATAGATACACACACATACACATATATGCACATACATTTAAGTGTATATGTACATACATACATACATGTATATGTGCTTTAAATTCAGACTATTAATTGGAAGGACCAATACTGAAGCTTAAATACTCTGGTCACATAACGAGAAGATCGGACTCACTGGAATAGACCCTGATATTGAGAAAGACTGAAATTAAAAGTAGAAGAGGATGGTAGAGGGTAAGATGGTAGACATGGTCATGGAAGCAATCAACATGACCTTGGACAGACTCTGGGAGAGAGTAGAGGACAGAAGGGCCTGGTGTGCTGTGGTCTATGGGGTTATGAAGAGTTGGGCACAACTGAACAACATATTAAATTCAGAATTAAAAACCATATGCATCCAAGGACAGAAGTTTCATACCCACTCTTAAGCGATTTGACTGACTCATCTTTCATGATCCTTTTTCTCATTAAAAGTTACTTTTTGTTCTTAGCAAAGATGGCCTTAAGAACCACAACTATCATTTCAAGATGAAGCCTGATATTTGATATTCGGCCTTATGAAATACCAACACCAGGGGTTCTTAACCTGAGGTCCACAGACTTATTTATAGTAAATAGATTTCAGGAGTCTGGTGAAATCAGATGAAAAAAATGCATGTTTGTTTCAATGTAATCATTTTCTTTTATACGCCTATAAATTTTATGCATTTAAAATATTTTGAGAAGGAATCCATAGGCTTCATGGGGAGTTTAGGGGTCAGAAGAGATTAATGACATATAAAAGGTTAAGGAATTTTAACCTAGACTCTCCATATATAGCTTTATAAACTTGGTTTAAGGGAAAACAAGGCAAAAACCTATCTCCAACAAGTATAACTTTTCCTATCATTATCTTGTTCCCTCTTTTCTCTTTCCTATCCCCTGACTGTCTGATGTGGCAGGGGTGACAGATTGTTGTCTGGTACTCTGTAGATTCAAGGCCAGTGGGAAGAGCTCCCATACAAATCAGCACATACAACATAAACACGGAATTGTTGCTCTTCAGTCATTTTCTGCATTGCTTGACTCTCCGTGTTCCTATTTGGGGTTTTCTTAGCAGAGATACTGGACTTGATTGCCATTTCCTCCTCCAGCTCATTTCACAGATGAGAAAACAGGCAAACAAGGTTAAGTGACTTGCCCATAGTCACACGACTAGTCAGGTCTGAGGCCAAATCTGAACAAAGTAGATAGAAGGCAATCTTGAAAGGAAAGGCACTAGAAGCTTTGGGGGATTGGGACAGACTGCAACATTCCCAACAAGTTAACATCTAAACCCCATACGTGAGAATCTCCAGGGACTCATTTCTCGAGGCAGTCCACTGAACTTTTGGACATGAATTTTTAGAAAGGTCCTTTGTTACACTGAACCCAAATGTGTCTCTTTATAACTTTCCTCCATTGGTCTTCGTGTTATTTTTCTGGGGTCAAGCAGAATAAGTCTGATTCCTTTCCTATATGAAAACCTTTCAAATACTTGAAGGCAATTGCCATTTGATTTTCTTAAAAATGAACACACCCAGTTCTATCAATTAAAGCCGGTATTGCAAGGTTTCAAATACCTTTCCCATTCTGGTTATTCTTCTCACTAAAGACTCTAGCTTGTCAATTTTATCCCTAAAATATGGTTTGCAGAACCGAATATTTCTTTTTTATTTTGTCTTTTTGGAGGGGGGAAGGCAGGGCAATTGAGGTTAAGTGACTTGCCCAAGGTCACACAGCTAGTAAGTGTTAAGTGTCTGAGGCCAAATTTGAACTTCCGTCCTCCTGACTCCAGTGCTGGCACTCTCTTCACTGCCTCACCTAGCTGCCCCAGAACTCAATATTTCAATATTTCAAATGTTATGTGATGAGATTAGATAGAGTACTGTAGGATCAAGAATTCTCTTATTCTAAACTAGAGGTTCTTAACCTTTTTTTGTGCCATGGACCCCTATGGAAATCTTGTAAAGCCTATGTAACCTTCTCAGAATAATGCTTTTTAATGCATAAAGTAAAAATGCACAGTATTACAAAGGAAACCAATTATAATATATCAAAATACAGCTATAAAAACTTAAGAAGTTCATGGATTCTAGATTAAGAACCCCTATTTTAAATACTGTACTTCTATTAATGTAGTCTAAACTTATACTGGCCTGTTGCATCACAATGATAATAAAATCACCTTATAGGCCTCCAAAACCTCTAGGTCTTTTTTTTTTTGTTATGGTCTACTGGGTAGGCACAAGTCTACTCAGGGAAGAAGTACTAGACTTGAAATCAGAATATTAGAGTTCAAATCCCAGATCTGATACTTTCTAGCTGTGTAACCTTGGATAGTCATTTAACCTGTATGAGATTCAGTTTCTCCAAGGGTAAAATTGGGCTAATAATACTTTTACTACCTTCCTATTAAAACTATTGCAGAGAAAATACTTTGTAAGCCTATACATGCTATATAAATGTTAATTATGAGAATTAAAAAAAAATCTAAGTATAGGGTTTTACATTTCTCCCTGTTAAGTTTTATCTCTTTAGATTTGGCCCGTTAGAGGCAATGGGCTATAGTGGCTCGGGAGTCGGGAAAAACTAGGTTCATATCACACTTCTGACACATACTGGCTGTGGGATACTCAATGTCCAAAGCTCTTTGTGTTCTAAGTAACTATGAGAAACTCAAAGCTATTGAGGTGTCAACCTGAATTGGGAGAAGCTTCTCACTGAGAGTTCCCTACACCAATGAAATTACAGTTCATTTCTGGGCCTGACCCTAGATTTGGCCCATTACTGGGAGCTGCTGAGAACTTTGTGCATTCTTATCTTTTTTAAAGGGCAGCTAGGTGGTGCAGTAGGGACAGAGCTGGAGTAAGAAAGACCTGAGGTCAAATTCAGCCTCAGACACTTATTGGCTATGTGAACCTGAGCAAGTCACTTAACCCTCAGGTTCCTCATCTGTAAAATGAGCTGGAGAAGGAAATGGCAAATCACTCCAATATCTTTGCCAAGAAAACCCCCAGAAGGGTCATAAAGAGTTGGACACAACTTAAAAACAATAAGAAGAAAATTATTTTAAAACATGATACAATCTCTCTTTTCATTCATGTCATTGATAATGCCGAAAAAGAGCAGAGCAAAGCAAAGGGCCATGTAGAAGGCTATCTCTGGGCTGTCATTCATCAATATACTTTGGGGCCAGTAGCTCTTCCATCTAATCACACTGTCTACCAGTTCCCATCTCTCCATCTTGTTTATCTGTTCAGTATGGCTTATTCTTAATGAATCTATGATGTCACATGGTGACATTCCAAGTACTCACAATGCATCTTTTAATGTTCTGTTCTAGAATTACAGGAAATAAAATATTAAGCTTACTGGTCTACCCACATTTGTCCTCTTACGGGGGAAAATTAGGGCAGCATATGCCCATCTCAGTCAATAATGATTCAACAAATGCCTACAATTTGCCAGGCAATGTGCCCTATGTACAAGGCTCAGTCAGCTTTGCTATTGTTCATGATTCCTCAAAAATCAGTAATCTGAATCAAAAAGATTCTGTAATCACATCCAAAAGTTCTTTAGTCCCCTAGGATGTAGTCCTTCCAGATGTAGTAAGGTTTTTTCCTACTGTTTTGTTTTTAGCTTTTATTTTATTTAGAACTATTTATTTTTTTCTCTTTCACTTCCCCATTGAAAAAACAAACTAAGCCCTTGTAAACCATTGTAATAAATATGCATGGTCAAACAAAACAATTTCCAAAAATGTAGGTTTCTTTTTGTCTTGTGTCCATGTCTCTTTGTCAAAGAGGCAGAAAACACATTTCTTCATTGGTGCTTTGGAATCATGGATAATTGGTGCAGGGATCAGGGCTCTTCATCTCTCAAAATTATTTGTCTTTATGTTATATGTTGTTACTGTCTAAATTGTTCCCCTCTTTCTATTCACTTCATTCTTTGTTTATTCAAGTCTTCCCAAGTTTCTCTGAAACCGTCCCTTTCATCATTTCTTATAGTATGATACGGGTGCATTGAATTTATATGCCATAATTGTTCAGCCACTCCTCTATTCATGGTATTGCCTTAGCTTGCATTTAGATAAAGTAACTCTAACTGATTTAGGGCAGCTATGTATTCATTTACAGCAATGTAGGTCATTTCCTTTAGTTCTGTACTTAGGGACACAAAGTTCATGAGGTTGGTGTCATCATTCAAGTAATATCACTGAAGTAAGCTTTATTTCTTTTCATTATTGTATTCATTAGATGAAATCATTTCAACTCTTTTGCTCCTTCATCAATCCTATTTCTGTGTCCTTAATAATTTTTATTCTTGTTATTTGAATACTCTCCAATTTTTTTTAATTTCCCACTTCAAATATAGAAACTAAACCTATAATATGGGGATTGCCACCTACAACTTTAGTACATTTCTATATTCTGGAGTTCTTTAATGGCAGGGACTATTATATACATTTTTTTTTACTCTCTCAAAAAGCCTTCTGAATGGCAGGTGTTCAAAATATGCTAGAACTCCAGTTTTCTTTAATGCACCTGATTTCCAATTATTGTCTTTAATTATTGTTCTCTTGGAGCCCTTTCTTAGCATAATGGAAAGACTTCCTTTAACAGGGTGTGGCCATCTTATCCCCCATCTCAATAAACTCCAGTGGCTCCCAATTATTCCAGGATGAAAGAGAAGATCCCAGTTGGCTTTTAAAGCTTTTTACAACCCAGACACCTACTACCATCCCAGTGGACTTATCCTTTACTCCTCTTCAGATACTCTATGATCCAAGGACACTGGCCATCTCACTGTGGCTTGAACATAATACTCCATAAAATGACTCTGTGTCCTTTAATTATCTGTCCTCCATGCCTGGAATTCTTTCCTCTTTATTTCCATCTCTTGGCTTCCCCTGCTTCTTTCAACACCCAGCTAAAATCTCACCTTCTATATGCAAGAGGCTTTTTCTCTCTTCTCCCTCCAGTGCTTTCCCTCTGAGATTATATCCCCTTTGTTTTGTTCATATCTTGATGGTCATAATTACTTGCATATTTTCCCCTCATTTGAATATAAGCTTCTGTAGGGGAAGGGCCATGTTTTTGTCTCTTTGTGTCCCTTGTTTAGCACTAGCAATAGTAAGCCCTTAATAAATATTTATTGACTCTGACTGTATATGTTTGAATTACAATTTCATTTAACGCGCCTGATTTCTAATTCTATATCCTTCTCTGAACCCTTTCCCATCATAATGGAGAGACTTCTGGTCCTGCCTCTAGAGAGGCACATTTTAGTCCTCGGTGGTACAAGATAGAGCTTAATCTTTTTTTGGAAACCAGAGTTCCCAAACCAAAGGATTATAGGGTCACCCTAAGTATAAAGAATTTCTATTGCCTATGGCTATTCTCTGTGGAGCCTTGGTGTTTAGGATGTTACTAACCCTTCTCAGGAAATAATCTTTTCATGCACTGCAGGTAATCCTGGACCCCAGTGGGGACCCCCCCTATTGGGGACCTCCCCCCCCAACAGAAGGCAAACTCCTTGATGGCAGAAACTCCTTTTTATCTTTGTATCACCAGCATCTTCCCTACAGAGTGCCAGGCACTTGGTAGTCAATTAATAAATGCTTGTTAATTAATTATCGATTGTCTTGAACAGTCTCTGAAGACAAAGGCATATACTAAGAGAAGTCAAAGGAATAAGCATTTGTATAGCCCCTACTATGTCCCAGGCACTGTGCTAAGCATTTTTGTCTTTTTTTAAAACACATATTATTTTCATCTGGTGCTCAAAACATCACTGAGAGGTAGGTGCCATTATTATTTCCCAGAGATTAAATAACTTGTCTTGAGTCGCAGAGCTAGCAAAGTGTCTGAGGCTGGATTTGAACACAGGTCTTGCTGACTACAGACCCAGTGCTCTGTCCAGTTCTATCTACTTGTTTCAAAAGAAGATTTGTGTTTAAATACAAGCTCATCTATTTACATACTACTTAAATACAAGCTAGCTATTATGTGACCTTACTGTCTATCTAGTTAAGGTGATTAAGCTTTTCTGAGTCTTAGTTAACTATTCTGGAAAATGAGAAGCTTGGACTAGAACAGTTATGTCAAGGAATCTTGGGCTACATGGTGCCATAGTGCACAGAGCGCTGGTCTTGGAGTCAGGAAGACTCATTTTCCTGAGTTCAAATTCAGCCTCAGACGTTTCCTGACTGTGTAACCCTGGGTGAGTCACTAAACCCTGCCTCAGTTCCCTCTTCTATAAAATGAGCTGGACCCAACTGCCTTCCAAAAAGCAAAAAAAAAAAAAAAAAATGAGCTGGAGAAGGAAATTGCAAACCACTCCAAGTGTCAATGCCAAGAAACCCTGAATGGGGTCATGAAGAGTCAGACATGACTGAACAAGGTGATGTGAAAGGCCACTAAACCTTACACCAGGATGCTTGGTGGCAAAATATTGACTCAGAAAACCACAAATTATGTCCTAATATAGTGTTATCTCTCTTGTTAAATGTTTCCCAATTAAATTTTTTTTAAGCAATTGGGGTTAAGTAACTTGCTCAAGGTTACACGGCTAGTCATTATTTATGTGTGGGTGCTCGTTTTCTGAGGCCGGATTTGATCTCGGGTCATCCCAACTCCGAGGCCAGCGCTCTTACTCACTGTGCCGCCTAGCCGCCCCTTTTAGGGCAATTGGGGTTAAGTAACTTGCCCAAGGTCACATGGTTAGGTTTTTTGTTTGTGTGGATTAAGTGTCTGAGGCCAATTCCGAACTCAGGTCCTTCTGACTCCAGGGCCGGCGCTCTACTCACTGCACCACCTAGCCGCCCCCCCAATTAAATTTTATTCTGGTTCCTGTCACACAATAAATGCCACTGTAGGCCCTGTGTTTGACTCCTCTGAACCAGATCATCCTAAGATCCTTTTCCTTAAGGCTAAATCAACAAGGGAGGGGGTAGGGTTAAATATTATATTTGTCATTTTGCTGTGAACTACCTGGAGAAGAAGCTCCGTTTTCTAATACAGCACAGCCTTTTCTCTGTCTGGCCCTTTTGGAAACCAGGTTTCCAAACCGAAAGATTATAGTCTCATCCTATAGATTTAAGACTTTTTCCTGTTTGTGGTTATTCTCTGTTAACCTTTGGAATTTAGGATGTTATTGGCTCTTCATCTTTTTTGCATAGAATAGAAAAGAAAGATGAAGTCTAAGCCAGAATTATATAAGCAGAATGTGTCTGTAGTGGGTGGGACCTGAGCCCAGGATTCTCCTGGCTCCAAAGCTGCCTTCTTATTATGCACTTGATTCAACAGATCCCTAATATTATGGGTACCCCTTGCCCATGGATGCAAATGACAAGTCATCTACAATGGGGGTATGAGTGGTTTATCATCAAAATTCATCATGTTACAACCAATCTAGTAAGGAGCCTGTTTTGCCCTCAGGCCCATCCTTTGTCAGACATACAGTCTACTGCTGGACTGGTATTTGGAATCATTCCATTTTGGCAGAACCTACTAGAGCTTGTATTCTCCTGATACAACCATTACCAATCGCCCAGGGACACCTCCACACACAAATGAACATCAGAGTAGGGCATTAATGGAAGTTCCTAAAATAATCAACAAGACAGTGAACAAGGATGGATTAAGTGCCTCCTATTTCCTAGGCACTTAGAGACTGAGGAAACAAGTACGAAGAATGAAACAATCCCTATTTATAAGAAGCTCACACACACTCACGCAAAGAATAAATACTGAGTTACTAAATACAAAAGTTATACAGAAGCTAGTTTGGAGGAAAGGCACTAGGCATTTGAGAGTTCAGGAAAGGTTTCATGCAGATGATACTCGAGCTGTATCCTGGAGGAAGAGATGGGCTCTGGAGGTGATGGTAAGGAAGGAGTGGACACTAGGCATGTGGGACCACCAGAGGAAAACTACAGAGAGAAGAAACGGTGTCTTGAGTGATGAATAGTTAATGCCAGTGTTTCTAAATCAGAGAAAGAGGGAGGCGGAGTGATTCCAATGAAGGTGGAATGATAGTTTGGGGCCAGATTGTGAAGAACCTTAAAAGCTAAACAGAGGAGTTTATATTTTGTCCAAAAGGCAACAGGAAACCTCGGGAGTTGACTGAGTAGGGGAGTCACATAGTCAGATATTTGCTTAAGGGAAATTACTTTGGCAGCAGTTTACAGGATGGGGAGATACTTAAGGTAGAGAGAATAATTAGCAGACTATTGCAATAATCCATGCTGGAACCAATGAGGACCTGACATAAGGTTATAGAAAGAAGGGATAGGATTTGACAGATAAATGTAGGCAGAATATGACCAATTAAATGGATATGTGTGGTGAGGAAGAGGGAGAAGTTCAGAATAAGGCTGAGAATATGCACCTGCGAGACTGGAAAGCTGGTGCTACCTTTGACGAAAATAGGTAAGTTTGGGAAATGAGGGGGTTTAGTGAGTGGGGGGGTAGACAATGAGTTCAATATTAGACATGCTGAGTTTAAGATGTCTCCAGGACACACATTTTGAAATGTCCAATAGGTAATTAATGATTCAATGAGGGAGAGACTAAGGCTGAATATATAGATTGGGAATCATCTGCACAGAGATAACAGTGAAAGAATCTCAAATTTTGTTTCAAATCCTATATTAAACTGTTGTGGTTTTTTTTCTCCATATTCAGTAGATACAGCAAGATCTGCCTGCCTTCAAACCCAGCCTCACACACTTTCCTAGTCCTCTGATCTTGGGCAATTCAGTCATGTCCACTATTAAGTGGAGATAATAATGAAAGCTACCATTACCATATAATGCTTACTATGTGCCAAGCACTGTACCTGTGGGATAGTAAAGGTACTTACCTCCCAGGATTAAAATGGGAAAGTATTTGTAAAGTGCTTTGCAAATCTTAAAACACTATATAAATGTGAGCTACTAACTATCATTAAAATTTCAGACTGCTTTGACATTTTCCCCTCTATAGGCAATTAAGCAAATTCTTGAGATTCTTTCCATCTGGGCCATACCCAAACCAGGTGGCTCCAAGTTTTATCCATCCAACAATAACAACAACAACCAATGAATGGCTACCATTCTTCCAAGACAGTTGGATTGGTCAAGATACTTTGTTTTTCTTCCAAGAATATATTCAGAGCTATTCTTCAACATGCCAGTAAAGACTGATGTTTGGCTGATTTGTCCATCCAGGCTACTTTTTATTGTCTTCCCAAGACTGTGGTTTCCTCTTTAACTGAATTTTACATGCTTTATTGGGCTCTGTTTGGTTTTGGGTACAGATCTGTGATTTCATCTGCAATAGAAAGCTCCCCAATGAGGAAACTCTTCCAGAGTAAATCAGCAATTCTTTTGCAATTTGCCTGACATTAAGACATTAAGAACTGACATGGGTAACACAACCAGTAAGTGTAGGACCTGAACCTGGGTACTCCTGAGCTCAAGGCCAATTTACAATCTACCACTACATGCTACCTTTCTGGTATTATTGTAATATTTTAAATTTGAGGCTCTTATACAACCTTTAATTCCTCTAATAGTTTTCTGGCCCATTTTCTAGGCCAGCCAAATTCCTCCATGCTGTCTTAATTAAAGAAAAAGAAAATCAAATCAAGTCAATTAAAATTTACTGAATTTCAGAGAAGGCAATGGTGTTAAGCTTCAGTATGTTCACTCAAATGCAGGTAAAGTGCTTTGAGACCTTTCAGAAAGGTAGTTGTTGTTGACTTGTTTCATTACGGCTGACTCTTTGTGATCCCATTTGGGGTTTTCTTGGCAGAGATACTGGAATGGTTTGCCATTTCCTTCTCTGGCTCATTGTACAGGTGAGGAACTAAGGCAAACAGGTTAAGTGACTTGAGTAAAGTCCTACAGGTAGGAAGTGCCTGATCCCAGCTTTGAACACAGAAGATGAGTCTTCAGAATGAATAACTCATAGAAAATGTAAATATATTTTCCTAGTGGGCCTGAGGCAAGTCACAGCTCTTCCACTAAATAACTGTAAGACACTATGCAAGTCATTTGACCTCTTGGGGCCTCAGTTTCCTCATCTGTTAAATAAATGGCTTGGGCTAGATGATCTTGAATGCACCCCCTCTACCCCTAGCTAATACATTCTATGAAGTGAGTACAAATAAAGTCAGAAAATCAAATGAAACCATGTTCAAGAGTATTAACTTTAATCGTTTGGTGAGAGTAGATTGTATGAAAAACAATGATTGATGTTTTTCAATATTCAACAAACTATTAAGTGCCTAATGTGTTCAAGGTGCTGTGACAGGTATTAAGATATGATGACAACAAGAAAGAAAAATAATCTCTTTCCTTAAGAAGTCTGCATTGTACTAGGAAGACAGAACATACTTGCTTGGTCCAGAACCCAAAGTTTATAGAGAACTCCCATCAGGGAAATATCCACAACAGACTCAGCTTGAAAAACTCTTTAATGCCTAGCTAGTATACTGAGAGGATTTCTCAGGAACACATAGTAATCTGTGTCAGATGTAGGTCTTAAATTCATATATTCCAAGGCCAGTCATTTCCCCATGACTCCATGGTTCCTATAGACAATATATACACAGATAAGCAAATACCAGGAAAGTGCTAAAAATCTGGCATATCGGGAAAGGCTTTGGGTAGGAGGTAGCTTCTGACCTGAGCCTTAGACGAAGCTGGGCATTCTAAGACATGGAAATGGGAGATGGCATGTCACATTCAGGGAATAGTTAGGAAATTGATTTGGCTGGAATACAAACTATATAGAGCAATATGAAATTAATATGAAAAAGCAGCCAATAGCCAGATTGTGAAGGGTTTCAAAATGCCAGGCTGGAAAGTTTGCATCTCACCCTCTATACAAAAAGGACTCACTGGGGAGGTGCTCTTCTCTGTGATTTGGTTCAGTGACATCCTAAATATCTCTATTATTAACTGAGAGCTGGTTTGAACTAGCTATAAAGAATGTAGACTTTAAATCACAGCAGCTAATGAGTCCAATCCCATCTAAAGAATTCCATGTAAAACATAACCCGCCTTTGCCTGAAGATATCAAGGAAAGGGAACCCACATTACAGCTGTGGACAACTCCAAAGAGTTGTTAGGGAGATTTTTTTATGCCACTGAGTTTAAGTTTGCCTCTTTGTCGCTTACTCACATTGCTCCTACCTAGGTTAACTTTCTGGGTTTTTTTCTAACAGAGTAAGACTTCCACAGGTCAGCCCTTTCTATTCTTAAGGATAACTGTCATATTCATATTTCTAGTTTTCTCTTATACATGGTTGTTGCTCAGTCATTTTTCAGTTGTGTCTGACTCTCTGTGACCCCTTTTGGGGTTTTATTGGAAGAGATAATGGAAATGGTCTGCCATTTCTTTCTTCAGCTCATTTTAGAGATGAGGAAACTGAGGCAAACAGGGCTAAGTGACCTGCCCAGGGTCACACAGCTAGTAAGTGTCTGAGGATGGATTTGGACTCATGAAGATGAGTCTTTCTGACTCCAGGACCTATCTCCTATCCACTGCACCACTTAGCTGTCTTTGTTTTATCCAAGGTAAGCATCTCCAATTCTGAAGTGATCCTAACACAGAACAAACTTGAGACTTTTTATTATCCTCACTACCCTGCTCTGGATTCTCTCCAGCTTATCAATATCCCTCTTAAAATATGACAACCAAAACAGAAAACAATTCTCTGACCAGGGCAAGATACTGTGGTACTATCCTTTCCCTAAAACTGATCACCCTCTTCCTGATACATCATCTTCTTCATGATCACATTCTTACATGAAATTGAGCTAGCGTATAGTCTACCAAAAAAGAGCTTTTTTCAAACTGCTGAATAATTATATCTCTTCTATCACTATGAATTTTTTATTTACCTAATTGTAAGATTTTGCATTTATTTCCATTACATTTCATCTTGTTAGAGTCAGATCAATGTTTTAGATTTTCTAGATTTTTTTGAATCTTGGCTCTTTCTTATAGATTTCTCTGAGATGTTACCTAAGTCTTTATCCAAGTAATTATCCAAAAAATTAAAAGTCTTTATCCAAATAACTGATAAAAAATAAAAGCACTGAGATAACCACAGATCCTTGGGTCCTTCCCCTGGAGACCTGTTCAAAATGATAACTATTAATGACAGCTTTTGGGGTCCTATCATTCAACCTGTTTCAAACACATCTAACTGTATTATCTTTTAGCCTGAGAGACTTTGCCAAATACTTTGCTAAAATCTAGGTAAGCAATATCTGTTGCTATTCCTCTGACCTATCCTCCTAACAAACTCATCATAAAAAGAAATAAAGCTTTGTTTGTTATGAGCTGTTTTGGGGTTGAAGCCCTCGTGTGTTAACTCTTTCCATTCTTCATTTTCTATATGCTCACTAACCATCCTTTTAATAACACATTCTAAAATTTCATTAGGTATTGGAGTCAACACTCACTGGCCTGTAACTGGAAGCCCTTAGTTTTTCCTTTTAGTGAGAATAATGGGACATCTGCCATACTCCAAGCTTATGGTTCTTCTCTGTTCCCCATCTTGATAGCATGATCTTCCAGGTATGACTGACAAGGCCTCAGCATACACACCTGTGAGTTCTTAGAATACCGTGGAGTGGGGCTCATCTAGACCTGCTCACTTGAACTTATCAAAGGCATCTAGGTGCTATCTTCCAGTCATATTAGTTAAAAGAGCCCTGGCTCTTTAACTCATAAAACCTGGGGTCAAATCTTGAGCTTTGTTACTTGTGTGACCTAGACCAAGTCACTTCATTTCTCTGGGGTTCAGTTTCCTCAGCTGTAAAATGAGGGGGTTGGATTAGATGGAACTCTGTAGTCACCTTCAAGTTCTAAAAGTGATTCTATGAATTCCCTAGGAGTCATTTTTTGTCTTGTCCATTCTCTTTGCCAAAACAGAAACAAGAGTTAAACAACATCTCTCTGGGGCCATTTATCATCATCCTAATTAGCTGGTACAGAGATCCTATCCATTCTTTGATCCTTCGCTCTCCCCCCATTTAGGTTTTAAAAACCCATTTGTTTTCTTTAGCATGTGTTTTTGTATAAATAAATAAATGAATGAGTGAATGAATGAAAGAATAAATAAATAAATAAAGTAATTTCTCTCTTCTTGTACCTCTGAGCCCTCTCATGTCAAGGCTTTAGCCTCTGAAATTTTCAGCAAAAATAAATCTTTTGATTTCCAGAAATTAACTGTCTCATAAGCCACTATGTACATTTTAAAAAGGTACAACTTTTTAATTGAGGAAAACAGATAAGAAGTTAAAATAATTATTTCCTCATTTAAATCTGTTTTATTTTTATTTTTATTTTTTTTGCTTTTTGGAGGGCAATTGGGGTTAAGTAACTTGCCCAAGGTCACAGGGCTAGGTTTTTGTTTGTGTGTGTGTTAAGTGTGTGAGGTCGGATCCGAACTCAGTTTCTTCTGACTCCAGGGCCAACGTTCTACTCACTGCACCACCTAGCCACCCCCATTTAAATCTTTAAAAAGAGAGGCAGGCCAATTCTGCCTTTTCTATTTTTGTCTTGCTTCTGCTTATTTAACTTGAGCCTCTAGTTGTAAAGAAGCTAAAGAGAGGTTTTATACTTCCTCCTTCTTTTAGGTTAATTATTTGCCTTACTATGATCACATCTACTTAAATCCGAACAACATCAGAAATCAACTACCAAAGCAACTGTCTACAATTGGTTACTGGATTATGTCCCTTTTAGAAAGATGTTTTATAAATACATATATGTGTGTGTGTGTGTTTGTTTTATATACAAGTATATACACACATATATATATGTGAATAATGAATATTCCTGAATATCGGCATAATTTATTTTAACTTGCAAGCACTATTGAACTGGAATATCAGATTAGTCTGAGAAACATGATGCTGACTATACCCTAAACTTTGCCTTAGTGTGCCAGCTTAATCTGGCTCTGTCTTGGAACAGTTCAATAACAATGAAGTCCTATATAAATGCACTGGTTCAAAATGAAATTTTATTTAGTGAAATTTCCTTTTGTCTTTCCCCACCCCTCAAACCAATGCCTAATAAAATAGTCTCATTTCACTGCAATGGCACCAGGAGCTACAAAAACCCCAGGAAAAGGCAGTGAGGTGAGGTCAGACTTGGAAAAGAGAATGTTGGTCAGATGAAGAAAAATGTTTCTGGGATACACCAGCATCAACAGCAGCAGAAGTAAATGTAGATTTTCTAAGTGATAGAAAGTCATTACCTCTACATTTTCCTTTCTGCTGATTTGATTCAAACCAGGACACAATTTCCCACAGAAACAGATCAGATTTACAGCAAATACAAAGATTGCATCTTTTATTTATAAGGTAAAAATTCTACCCAAATACTTTTCATTATCTCCAGTATTAAAATTGTGGGACCTATAATACAGGCAGTGAGTATTAGTCACACATCGCACATGCTCAGTTGTTTCCATGGCCTTGACCTGAGGAATGACCACCTTATAGCTATTCCCAGAGACCACTCATTCACTCATTCTATTACCTAGCTCAGTTTGGATATTCAAGTCTTAAGGCTATGCTGACATCTTAAGATGTATGTATCAAGCAAGGGGGAAGCTTATCCTCCCTCCTTTCAGGGATAATACATGTAAAGCACTTGCAAATCTTAAAGCATTATATAAATGTTAGCTAAGATTATTAATATTATTCCTTTCCCTCAACCCTTTTAATAGTCTTACTGCCAATCTTAGACAAACCCCTTCATTCCCATCTCTAGGTATGTTCTTTATTTGTGGATTTCTTTAATCAATCAATCAATAAACTTTTACTAAGTGTCTAACTATGTGCCAGGCACTGTGCTAGGAACTGGGGGAATGTGATGAGTAGAAAGAAAAAATTATAAGTCCATCTAGTGATAAGAATTTAAATACGAACTGGCTTTTTTGTCCTTTGAAAGATCACAAAGAATATTTTTAGGGAGGTGAGGAGAAAAGTACAACAGAGGACATACATTAGGACAGTAACTGGCTAATGGAGGAGTGGCTAAATGTCTAGGGTGGCAGGGTAAGTTCTAGAGAGAAATCATCTTTACCAATGGAAATCAACCCTTTGAGCTCAACTTACAGTCTTAGAGAATAGCCTGGGGCTAAGTGATGTGACAAAGGTCATGTCAGAGTCAGGAGTTCCTGACTCCAAGGCTAGCCCTCTATGGCTAAGCACTAGGCCTCTTACCTAGAGAGGAAAATGGTTAATTAGGCAGGAACTGACATAAATAGAGAGCAGAGAGACATGCTTACAAAAAGGGATACTTGGAGAAAGTAGCTATAAGTTAAGATCGAGTCTGTGTGTGGCATTATTAAGTAGGGACAGGATAATGAACATTTTAATGAGTTGGACTTTTTTTAAATTAAGTTTCCAGGGAGCATCTGATGTTTAGTTATTTCCCAGGACTTCCTTTTTATAAAAATGACAAGGCTGGGGCAGAGCCAAGATGGCGGAGTAGAAACAGCTCATCCAAGCCACTCTGCCCCCAGATTTCCTCCAAACTATGTAAAAGGGGACTTTGAACAACTTCTGGAGCCCTGGCATCCACAGAACGACACAGAGCAGCTAACCTCCCACTGAGGACAGCCCAGCAGCCCTGCAGGAAGGACCAGTGCAGCGGTCTGGGAGCCAGCAGCGTGCAGAGCGCAGAGTGCGGGGAGCCGAGCCGAGCCAAACCCAGGTCCCCATGAGCTGAGGTTTTAGCCCCAGGGCGGCAGGGCCAGCAGCCAGCTGGAGAGACCCCAGAACACCAGCAGCTGTGGCGACTGCAGAATTATCAACATAGACATGCCTAGGACAAAGTAAGAGGTTAGTGTCCTATGGACTTTGGGACCAGTATTTGGGGAATGCGTCGGCTTCCTCCCCTGGGGGCTAGAAGCCACTGAGGAGACAAGCCATTTTGTAATTTTCAGAGGCAGCTCCAGCTCCTGGCCTGTGAACTGTAGGGAGAATCCAGCGATCAGTCTTGGGGGGTAATCACTCTTGCTTTAACCTCCCTGGATCTGGACTGTGATCTGGGGTGGAGGTCGTGGGTGGGTTTCTAGCTTCCAGAAACGGAAGTTGTCCCCCACACGTTCGGGACGAAAATTCCTGTCTGGCAGCAGAGTCATAGTGTGGCAACAAGCCCAAAAGTCAAGTAATTAAGTGGCAACATGCCAAGGCAAAGGAAACAAACAGAAAATTGCAACCCTAGACTTCTATTTTGGGGGCATAGAGCAGGAAATGGACTGTGAGGTCAGAAGTCCTGCTCCAAAAGCCCCAGGGGAAAACATGAGTGGGTTGCAGGCCATAGAGGACCTTAAGAAGGACTTTAAAAATCAAATAAGAGAAGTGGAGGAAAAATTAGAAAGAGAAATGAGAAGGATGCAGGAAAAAGTATGAAATGAGGGTCAACAGCCTGACTGAGGAAAACAACACCTTAAAAAATAGACTAGCTCAAATGGCAAAGGAGGCCCAAAAGGGCATTGAGGAGAAGAATGCCTTAAAAAGTCGAATTTGCCAGATGGAAAAAGAATCTCAAAAGTTCACTGAGGATATTCATTCCTTCAGAGTTAGACTGGAGCAAATGGAAGCTAGTGACTTTATGAGAAATCAAGATGCTGTTAAGCAGATACAAACAAATGAAAGATTAGAAGGCAATGTGAAATATCTCATGGGAAAAACTACTGACCTGGAAAATAGATCCAGGAGAAACAATCTAAAAATTATTGGACTATCTGAAAGCCATGATCAAAGAAAGAACCTAGAAATCACCCTTCAAGAAATTCTCAAGGAAAATTGCCTTGATGTTTTAGATCCAGAGGGCAAAATAGAGGTTGAAAGAATCCACCGATCACCTCCTGAAAAAGATCCCAAAAAGAAAACTCCCAGGAATATTATAGCCAGGTTCCAGAATCCCCAGATCAAGGAGAAAAATAATACAAGCAGCCAGGAAGAAACAATTTCAATATTGTGGAAACACAATTAGAATAGCACAGGACCGGGCAGCTTCTACAGTGAGGGATTGAAGGGCATGGAACATGATATTCCAGAGGGCAAAAGAGCTGGGAATGAACCCAAGGTTCTCCTACCAAGCAAAACTGAGTATTTTGTTTCAGGGGAAAATATGGTCATTCAGTGGAATAGAGGACTTTCAATCATTATTGAGGAAAAAACCAGAATTGAATAGAAAATTTGATATCCAGACACAAGAAGCAAGAGATGCCTGAGAAGGTAATCAGGGAAAAGAAATCAAAAGGAACTTATCAAAGTCGACTATTTATATTCCTATATGGAAAAACAATAACTGTGACTGATGAAATCTTTCTCACTATGAAAATAATGGAAGAAAGGTATGTGGTCATATGAATACATATATGAATGTGTGTGTATATGGTTACAGTTATATATGGATAGAGGGCATAGGTTGAATTTGTTGGGAAGGGAGGATACTCAAGGGGTGAAATTTTGAGGTGAGAGAGGAAAGTGGCAAGAGGAGATGGGGAGAGACAGGGTAGGGTAAACTATCTCATGTAGAAGAAGCAAGGGGAAGTGGTTACAAGGGAGGGGGAGAATAGGAAGGCAAAAAAGGCAAAACCACATTCTCATTGAATTTGGTTCAGGGAGAGAATGACATACATACTAAATGGGATATCTCAACCTGCAGCAGAATAGGGGAAGGGGGATGAGAGGAGGGATGATGGATGGGAGGGCATCCTTGGGGGGAGGGGTGGTTGGAAGTACCCACTATAGAAGAGGGACAGGATCATGTAGGGAATGGACCAGGTGGGGGGTGGGATGAGTGGGAGGGAATTATAAGCAGCCTTGTACAATATATCTACTATGATAATGTTTTGCATAGCTAGACATGTACAACATATACTGAATTACTTATCTCCCCAGAGGGAATGGGTGACAAGGGAGGAAAGAAATGGATCTGAAATTCAAGGTCTTAAGACTAAATGTTTCAAATATATATGAATACTATTATTAATACTCCTTTGCTTATAATTGGGAGATAAGATGTGCAGGCATTGGGACACAAAGATTCACTTTCCTCTAAAGGAAAAGTCGAAGGGGGTATGGAAGAAGGTATGGGAGAGAGCAGATTGGAGGAAGCGATATCTTGCGGGACTGCTATTCTGGGAGGGTGGGTAGGGGAAAAACAGGGGGGGGAAATGATTGTAACTCAAAATCTGGCGGAAATGAATGATATAAAACAGAAATTAATAAAGCATTTGTTTAAAAAAATATGTTCAAAACCCACTGAAGCTCTTTGGGAGATTTTTAAACAAATAAAATTCTGTTTCTAACTTAAAAAAAATGACAAGGTAAATAGATCATGCAGAAAATTCTTACCTATTTTTTTCTTGTCTTCTCTTTCCTCTTAATGCCAAAAGGTGGGTGTTGAGTTTATTCTAGTGCCTTATTTATTCCTAAGTTTTTATTTATTTCTCCCCTTTGAATCTCCTGCCCTGCCTGATTTCAACTCCAAGGAATAAGATGCCCCTCCCAGGACAAGCTCATCACTTCTAAACTCACCACCACACAGTAAACTCAAGCCTTAATTGACACCACCTACATTAACCTCCTCTCCCTCTGTTTAGAGGGCTAGGGGACAGAATATTCAACTTCTCCCAAAGCCTTCCTTTATTGTAGGTAGAAAGTGAACTTTCACTTCACTTCACCTTGCATTTTCAGTCCTGCCTGGTTTCAACTCCACAGAAAAAGTTGGCCCCTACTCTGGGTAACCCCTGGTGTCTTATCCCTTCCCCTGCCCCCACTTTCCCTGCTTCCTTTGGCGTGTTGTCTCCCTCCTTAGAATGTAAGCTCCTTGAGGGCAGGGACTGTCTTTTTAGTAATTGTATCCCCAGTGCTTAGCACAGTAGCTGGCACTTGGTGGGCACTTTAACAAATGTTTATTGGTTTGAATTGAACTGTATAGCTCCAAATATTCAGAACATTAAAAAAATAGAAAAAAAAAGATTTTCCTGTTGTGAATAACTGCTATCTAATATGTTTTGTATTTTCTGTCTTGAATTTCCAAGTTTTGTTAAGTAAAATTAATATATCCCCTTTCTTCTCCCTGCCTTCTATGCTCTGCCCAAACCCTACCCTAATATGGCTGTTGACTTCTCTTTCTATATCTCTTTTCCTCCCTGTTTCACTTCTTGAAAACACTCAAGAACAAGCAGAGAGAGGTAAAAATAAAGAAAAAGAAAGTTTTAAAATGACAACCTCAAGTGATAATAAAAAATCACATTTTTAAATTCAAATTCTCAAGGACAGGAGTATCCTTATGCAAATACACTGTTGTCTATTTCCTAAGGTCAGTGAAGTTCCCTGACAATATAATTTCTGTGTTGTTTAAGTTTTGCATGTTTTCAGTGTCGAGAACAATGTCTTTCATGAGCCTTCTAGGTAAGTTAGGCTTATCTATGTGCATTAAATATTGTATTTACTTTTGTCCAATTTTTATGGATAAAGGGAAATTTCTTTTGAGGTTTTGAGGTATAGGCAGAAGTCACCTTGATTAATGAATTAATGGTCACCTGATTAAAGAAGTCCACAGTGGTGGTGCAAACCCGAAGTCCTTGCTACTGGGGAAGTTGAGACTGTTGGATCAGTTGAGCCCCAGAGTTCTGAGCTGCAGATGAAGCTGCTTGGCTGTCCACCCCAAGTCTAGCACCAATATAGTAAACCCTCTTTTTTTTGTTTCTGCTTTTTGGAGGGCAATTGGGGTTAAGTGACTTGCCCAAGGTCACATGGCTAGTTTTTGTGTTAAGTGTCTGAGGCCAGATTTTAACTCAGGTCCTCCTGACTCTAGGGCTGTTGCTCTACTCACTGCACCACCTAGCCATCCCGTATAGTAAACCCTCTTAAGCAAATGACTATTGGGTTGCCTAAGGAAAGGCAAACTGGCATGGGCTGAAATGGAGGTTAAAGTTCCTGTGCCAATCAGTATTGGGTGACTGGCCTGTGAGTAGCCACTGCACTTTCCAGATTAGGTGAGATGGAGGACCTAATCTTAAAAACAAAAATAGGGAGTGTGTGTGTGGGGGGGTGGAGGGGTGGGGGGGACACATGGACATGAATCAGTCTAATCTGGATGTCTTGATATAATAATTAAATACTTACTGAACCCGGTGTCCTTCCAGTACTGCATCAAATAAAGCCCCATGATTTTAAGTAGGTGGTTATATTCTTTGATATTGATGAATCCCTGTTTATTATGAGATGGTTCCATGACTTCCAAGGGTATATTAACAATTCCAACCACACCAGCACCAAGCCTAGAAAAAGAAATGCATGAGTACAATTTTGTGAAATTTAGCTAATGAGAAAAATAATTTTCAACCTAAATTCTCCAGTGGAGAGCAAAACTTCATATCCTTAATGACAAAACTTAAGAAAAATTCACTTTGCAACTGAATTCCTTAATATAAATCTATTCACATGTCCATAGATAGCCAATAACTTAATACACAATCATAGTAAAAACACACCATCTTGGGGCGGCTAGGTGGCTCAGTGAGTAAGAGCACCGGCCTCAGAGTTGGGATGACCCGAGATCAAATCCGGCCTCAGAAAATGGGCACCCACACATAAATAATGACTAGCTGTGTAATCTTGAGCAAGTTACTTAACCCCAATTGCTTATAAAAAAAACAAAAACAAAAACAAAAAACACCATCTTGAGATTCATGGGACAACAATCCTCTTTTTAAATAATTAGGAATTATTTTTCCATTTCACATGGGGAGAAAATGTTTGGAATTAAAAACTAAGGTCATTATTTCCTCACAGAAAAGGCATTTATAATTTTGCTGGGTATTTGCTTATACAAGATAGTATATGTATGTGTTTGTGTTCTATGTCTATGTCTATGTAACAGTCTCCTATAATATTTACATTTCCTCCTATGGAATTCAGGTTTATTGAGGGGTAAAGTCTATTTCATTTTAAATTTTGTTTCCAGTGATTAATGGTGTCTGGTACATTATAGGTACTAAATAAATGTTTATTGGTTCGGTTAAAACTGCCAGAATTAAAAAGCCACGAGAAAGAACTAGAATCAACCCTTCTAGAATCTTTTGAATTTGGGGAGCCCTCATAAAAGAAATATGAGCAGCAAACAGAAAGAAGAATGGCATAGGAAAACCAGAATTTTCCTTTAGTAATTTAAAAAGGAAAGGGGAGGGAGATAGGCTTTTTCAAACAATACAGTAAAACAGAAGATACAACAACAGCAAGTTGTTCATTAGAATGACTAGAGAAGAGTCTGTTTTTCTCCCTCCAACCCCCTTGGGATAATCCCATAACTCCTGTCAATATAACATTAGGCAGATTTATGTTTGTGCATTGACAGGAAAGGTGAATAGATCTTTTGAGGGTGGTGAACAGAGAATGACACCTGCTTCAATTATGATTAATCACTCATCTAATTCCACAGACTCTTCCCTTGTTCTCCACTCCCTCCCCTCAACTCTCACCATCTGAAAACAAAAACATACTCACAAAGACCCAAGTCTCAATTGTGGCCCCACTTTCTCATGCATTTTTATCAGGCGGCTATTACTGTAAATGAACATTCCATCTTGGCTTCTGTTTTCTATGTTCACTCCAAAGATCAGAAAAAGCTTCTTGGGTTTTCTCAGTTCTCTAGAGTTATGTTTTCAAAGATATTTTTAAAAAATCTATGTTTATTAAAGCCATTATTAACTTATCATAAAAAAAACACCAACACCTTCCCTAGACAAGGCAATACACAACATTCCTGCTTTTTGTAAAAATTACCCAGTATACTCAGCATCCTTGTGATACCTGCATATTGTCTGTAAATATAGTTAGCTAGCACTCTAACCAAGATAATGTTCCAAGGCAACTCCAAAAGACTGATATGGAAAATGCTATACATCTCCAGAGAGAAAACTGTTGATCTCTGAGAGTATATATATATATAATTTTTTTTACTTTGTTTTTCTTGGGGGGGGGGGTGTTGTGTGTGTTTTCTTTTACATAACTAAACATAACTAAACATAACATAAACATAACTAAAACATGTATAACTAAAATCATATTGTTTACCTTCTCATAGGGTTGGGAAAGGGAAGTAGGGAGGGAGACAATTCGGAACTCAGTATTTTAAAAATTGATTGCTTAAATTTTTTTACATGTAATTGAGAAGTATTTTATGAAATAAATGCAAATATATATTTAAAAACCTAGCTAGCTAGCTAGCTAAATATAGAGCGGGAACAAACCTTGGAAAACCTTCAAACAAATTCAAGCCATGAATCTACCCCCCTAATTTGACATTAAGGAAACTCAGTTCTGAGAGAGATTAAATGATTTGCCCAGGGTTAATAAAAGCAACTGTATTCACTGAGTCAGAAGAATCCTAAATTTATAAAGCTTACAAGAGTTCTAAACCGCTAACTTACTCATGTAGGTAGTGATATATAAGCATGGAATAATGGTTAGGTTATTAAGTAATTTAGAAAGAATGACAGAATTAATTTCTGACCTGAAAGTTTCCTCTGGTTACCAGACAAACTCTTGACTCCCATCACAGGTACATTTTAAACACTCCTGGCAGATAGGAATATACCTTACTAAAGACCTCAAAAGGAAAGGAGATTCTTTAGTCTCCCTTGGTCACATTTTTTTCTAGCAGCTAAGGCTAATAAAGCATGTCAATAAGGACGTAAAGATTTTTAACTCCTCTCATCTCAGCTACATCATTGTTGCATTGGGTTATAGTATAAATTTCCTTAAAGAATAATTACTATTGGGGCAGCTAGGTGGTGCAGTGAGTAGAGCGTCTGCCCTGGAGTCAGAAGGACCTGAGTTCGGTTCTGGCCTCAGACACTAAACGCAAACACAAACAAAACCTAGCTGTGTGACCTTGGGCAAGTTACTTAACCCCAATTGCCCTCCAAAAAAGCAAAAAAAAAAAAAAAAGAATAATTACTATTAAAATAGCAATTTCAATAGAGAAAAACTAAAGAAAGTAATCCTGCCCTCCCCACACACCACACCACACACACACACACACACACACACACACACACACACACACACACCCCTAGAGAATCTCATAAATATAACACTAAAGATTAAGCTGAAATTTTCCTAACTCTGCCTGGTTATTTTCCAAAAAAGGAAGCCGCATATTATTGCAACAGCATCATATAATTAATGGGACTGATTAGAAAACATTAAGTGCTTCTCTGAGGGGCCTAGTACACAAAGCACGCTTTGGGAACAGTATAGAAGGGATTCATGCCTGGAACTAGATTCTGGGTGCTGGACTGACTAGCCTCTGAGTTGCCTTTCAACTCAGGAGAGAATTAGAAAAAAGGATATGGATTAATTTATTTTCACAATAGACTACTTTTTAAACATACGCACATACTGAGTTTCAGGTATTCTGACCACACTTTCAGCTTACAAACCTCTTCAATGACTTGGATTTTCATTGTCATCACACAAAACAAGAGTAGAGACTAATTAAGTAGCTAACATAGGACACTGTTACCTGAAAGGAGATGCTCATTCTAGAGTTGACCAGTATGCAAAATGTCTGTAGAAACTATTATGATTTTATAAGTTTCCTTCAAAATGAAAATGCATTTTGCTTTTGAAACAAATTCAAGCTAGCTGGCATTTTCAGATATAATGGCATTGTACTTTAATAAAATAAAGGTTACACCATCTATTATGCCCTGCATTAAGACCACAAATAGTCATCATCAAGATTTTTCTTTCACATTCATCAAAATGAAGACTTTAAAGGCCTCTTGCTTTCAAGAAAAATTTGTGTGGCATTTATTCAATATTTATTTCCCTACGTGCATAGGTTACTACATTAGTTAGTTTATTTCTGAATCTGAGTTTTGCGGAAAGCAACAATCATATCACTTTGCTTGTCTGGCTCATAAAAGCATAATTGAAATTCAATGGTTCTTATGTTCTGCCATTGTAGTTTCTCCACAATATCTAATGTTTCAAAGTTTCCTTCTGTTTAAATAACATTGAGCAATCATTTCTAGAGATCCTTTAAGTTACTGATCAAATCTATCTTCAAGATGCAAAAACTTCCTGGTTTGGTATAGATATTCTATTTTAATTTTAGGGTGTTGCACATTCTTAAATACTTAATAATGATCAATCTGTCTGTCTGTACTCCATCCAGTGCTTTTTGGGCACTCGATGAAGAATGATTGATTAAGACTGTAAGATCCTAAAGGGCAGAAACTGATTTTTAAAAATTAACACCAGAGGGGCAGCTAGGTGACATAATGGACAGAGCACTGGCCCTGAAGTCAGGAGGACCTGAGTTTAAATTCGGCCTCAAACACACTTGTTAGCTGTGTGACCCTGGACAAGTCACTTAACCTCGACTGCCTACAAACAAACAAAAAAGGAAATATAGAAGATATATTTGCATGATACTAAAAAATCCAGAGACAAGGGAAGCAACACACTGATTTAATGATAGAAAATCAAATATATGGACATCTTTGTATTGACCAGACATCCAGATGTTGACTGAATTAATAACTTCTTAGCCATTCAGAGGAAGCTGGTGGTGTAGTGAATAAAATATTGGACCTACAGTCAAGGACACCTGACTTAAAATCAGACTTCAGACACTTCTTATCTGTGTGACTCTAGGTAAGTCACTTAACCCATCTGCTTCAGTTTCCTCTTCTATAGAAAAGAGATGATAACAGTGCCCATCTTCCAGGGTTGTCATAAGGATTAAATGAGACAATAAAAGTGCTTAGCAAAGTGCCTGTCACTTAACAAAAGCTTATTCCCTCCCCATTTGGGAGTTTTGGTATCATGTAGATAAAGCATGTATAATTCTCCTTTATACACTGCGACAAGCTATTTTTTGAAAAGATCCATAACTTCATCAATGGGAGGACTCTCTCCACTGATAGAGATGACAATCTCCCCATGCCTCAGTGAGTTTCTGTGCCCTGAACCCTCCCCATTCACTTCTCCCTCCCAATCCTTGCCTCCAAATCATTCCCTGGTGGCAGAACTTACCTAGGCTGGCCCTGAAACAACCACTACTGGACGCATACTTCTATCCTTTCTAGCTTTATAGGCCCTGACAGAATCCTTCCCCCCGATGTACACATACTGGCAGACCCTTTAAGAGCCCAGGCTCATTGCATCACCACAGTGGAATAGAGTATGAGTTATTCAAATAGAATTCAAATGTAAGAGGCACTTTATAACTGCTTTTTGGTGATCATACTGTGGGTGAAATAGAACCAATCTACATATAATATGATGAGTTAGAGGCAGCAGATGGGAGAAAGTATTGCAATAAGAATTTCACTGGTCAATTAAAGAACAAAAATATGACTTCCAATAATGCAGAGACAGATGGACAGCTTTCCAGACAGCTTGACACTTACTTTTCTTTCTCCTTGAGCATCTTCTGCTTTACTTCTGCATCTTCCAAAGCTTTCTTTAACAGATCCTACAAAAGAACAAGTCCATTTGAGGAAGTAAAAAGGGATGAACAGAATAAAAATAATATCAAAGCTAGTATTTATACATGGCTTTGATGTTTTCTAAGAGTTTTATAAAATATTATCTCCTTTGATAACAGAGAGGTGCTATTCCAGATATTCCCAAACTTATTTGGCCTACCATCCCCTTTAAAAGAAATTACTCAGTGACCCCCTGGAAATCTATTTTCTTTAACCCTTTAATTTTTTTTAGAAATCTGTGACATTTCAAAATAATAATATATATATATTTAAATGACACATCTTAAATTTAATAATTTATTGTAAATTTGTAGGTTTTTAACCTGCATTGAAATTTTGATGATGTAATATTGTGTCATGTAACAACACAGTATCATATTGTAAACAAGTCATTACATGCACATATTCCTGCCAATGCATGCTGGACTTCCCAACAATGCATGACATGCTTACATGCCAACACTTGCTTGTTAAGACTGTCAGTGAACTTGACCACCGATCAGTTATAGCTTGCATTTTGTGTCTTTACTTGGAAAATAATGTAATCACTATTACTTCAACTCTGTCCCACAACAGATGAAACAGTTTTTCAAAAAATTTTTATCTTCTTTCCTAATGCTTCCCCTGCCTCCTTATTTTTATTCAATGGCCCCCAATTGTGCCTGAGGCTACTATTGGCCCCCCATCATTTCAGTGCCCCCTAGGGGGTGGTATTATTCACTTTGGGAACCTATGATTATGACTACCTCCATTTTATAGATAACCAAATTGAGGCTGATAGAAATTAACTATATTTGCCCAGAGTCATGTGGCTAGTAGTAGATTTGAATTCAGGTCCCTTTGTAACTGGGAGAGTAGTGTGGTAGTGGGAAAAGAGGGCTGGGTAAGAAGTCAGGTTCTAGTCATGGTTTTGCCAATAAGCATGGCAAAGTCACACACTTCTGAGTGTCCCTATTAAAGAACCAAAAAGACCACTACATATGGGTCTGATAAGTACAAAGTAAGGTAAGTGGGTCTATTACCTCCTCTTGTTCTGGATGACATATTTAAATATACTTATAAGTCTAAGGTTAGTTGCATGAATGAATGAATGTATTTCTATATGTAAAACCTAAACCTAAATCTATCTTTTCATTATCTATGCTGTGCTCTGGGAGAGTAGTATGGTAGTGGGAAAAGAGGCCTGGGTAAGAAGTCAGGTTCTAGTCATGGTTTTGCCAATAACCACTCATATAGGGGTTTGTTTCTAAATGTTTAACAACCAGCTCTTGGAGGGAAGGGGTGAGGATGTACAATTTTTAAGTTTAGTCTGCATTGTTAACATTTTCTTTATTAAAATTTTGAGTCTAGACAACCAACAAAATCATAACCAAGCACTGATTTGTAGTGTTTGCTGATTTTGGAAGTATACAAGCTCCCAAAGAATTTAATAACTGGCCCTCTTGGCCCAGTCTGAGCTGTTTTCACCACAGTCTTGGAGTCAGGAAACCTAGGTTCTAATCAAGGTAACTATTCATGTGGTCTAAACTTTGGTAATCTCTCCAGCCCTGATTTTCTCATTAAAAAAAATTAGGAGCAACTAAGTGGTATACTGGAGAGAGAGCATCAGCTCTGGAGTCAGGAGGACCTGCAATCAAATCTCAGCCCTACTAGTTGTGTTACCCTGGGCAAGTCACTTACCCCTAACTGTCACAAAAAAGAAAAAAATAAAAATAAAAGAGATGGGCCAGGTAGTCCTAAAACTCTCTTCTAGATCCCAAATTGTCATAACTTTTCTGCCTTTTAAAAAAATCCCTGACTACCAAAATAATAATATACTCTTTGCTAGGTGGTAAAGTGAATAGAATGCTGAGCCTGCAGTAAGGAAAACCTGAGTTTAAATCTGACCTCAGATACTTATTAGCTGTGTGAGACCAGTAAAGTCATTTAACCCTTGTTTGCCTCGGATTTCCTTGTCTATAAAATGGGAGTAATAATAGATCCTACTTCCCAGGTTGCTATATAAGTGTTAGTTATTATTAAGAGGAAGGTAGGGTGTCATGGATCAGGGTTCAAGTTTCAGCTCTACCATTTATTACCAGAGTAAACTTGGACCAATCATTTAACCTGTTTGGGTATCAGTTTTCTAATCTTTAAAATGAGAGAGTTAGACTAAATTGTCTCTGAAGTCCCTGAAAACTATGTAGGAAGCCTATGACCTTCCCACTGTTCCAATACATGGGCACTTCTCACCTATGCTTCTATAACCTCTTGGTCACTGGATTACCTGTTTTTAGTTCTTTCCCCTGTCACCATGACCGAAACACTATACTGAAAATCATCTGCTCTTCTGCTATTTACATCTACAGAACAGCATCTCTTTCCCTGTTTCAGGTGACAAGCCCCCTAATCAAAAGATATAACAAGGGAATAATTGATTTGCCCTCATTGAAGAAAAGCCCAATGACCTGGGTTGGAACTGGGAGGGAAGAAAACAGCTCCCTTGACAGGCAGACTGCCTTGGCCACTGCTCTAGTCCAGGGGTGGGGAACCTGCAGCCTCGAGGCTATATGTAACCCTCTAGGTTCTCAAATACAGATCCTTTACCTGAATCCAAACTGGCCACATGAGGCCTCAAGGTCTTGGTTCCCTACCCCTGCTCTGGTCCATTGTAAAGGAAATAAAAACCCTGGGATGTCTAGTGAATTTGATACCTCAAACCCACAGATTAGATGCCCAGAGGAATTAAGTAGATGTCCAAAATGGAGAGCTCATTCACTATGGTATCTTCTCCTGTGTTGTAGAAATTAACAAAGGGTACAGGAGCAACAAAGGGAAATTTGTAAAAGATGGCACTTCTGCTCCCAGGCCCCTACCACTGCATACTTCTGCTTTTGCACTAATAGGCTCCAGGGAACCGAACAGAATGGCAGTGAGAGAGGTAGAGGAGAAAAGGCAAGAGAGGGACACCTGGGCATCCAAACACAGGTTGCTTCTTTGGCCTCTGGAATAAATGAAGCATGGGGAATTGGATTTTTTTTGAGACAAAATAAAAAGGTCACACCAAAAAAAATCAATAACAATAAGAGAGTTTTACCTTTAACCTGAAAAAAAGAAAGAAACAAAGGACAGCATTCAAAGAAAGCCATTTGTAAACGTAGCTATAGGGCATTCCATCTCCTCTCTTGCTTATTACAGTGAAGCACCATTTCTTTTTACCAAAAAGATATATCTTGTCCTTGCCAGTTTAAGGACAAATGGATGGATGTGTTTAGAATGGTGGGGGAAGGAGAGAGGGAAATGTTTTTCCACTTTCCTCTCTGTATTCTCGGTTGTAGACAAAGCAACAAGTTGATAAAATGATGCATTACAGAATGCATATATAGCACATTCTTTGGCAGAAATCAGCATATTACAATAAATGACCTTAGGTAATATTCTTTGTACTCTCGGTAACAATGCAGTAATAATTATATTTTGTAATAACAATTTATATTAATTAATATTCTATATTAAATAATGATATTTATAACCTGCCTTCCTCATGGACAAGGTACACAAATTACAGAAAAAAATATTCATTAACTGTGTAAAGCTACTTTAAAGAAAGGAGTCATGTAGCCTTGAAGCATTATTATTAATAGTATATAATTCCTAGCCTTGAAGGGAAAAAAATAGGACAGTTTGCTAGGTCTCCTTGGAATCTATGAAAAGCTATAGTTTGACTATCTATTTTCAAGGACTTTCCAGGCAAGTTGGGCATTTTGTTATCTTTTTTCACAGGATCCAGCTTGCTAACCGCTAGTGGAGATGTTCCCTAGTTTCTCCTAAGGCTCTTCTCTCTCCATTATTCTATCATACACCTTGGCTCTGGTCCCTTCTGTTTCCCATGCTTTGCTCATCCATTCTAATTACCTTTGTCAAAATTATCCTACCCTTCCAAACGCATCTTAGTTAAAAGTTTAAGAAGGAAATGGGGGAAAAGGCAATTATGAAAATCCAAAGGCAAACTGAACACCTGGTATTCAGAAAGGCTTATCTTTCCTATAGTGTACCTTGGCAGAAGGCAAACCAGTTCGGATGGATTTGTTTATTTTGAATTGTGCTTCTTTTACCAATTGTTCAGCTGGAAAATGAAGACAAGATTGTTTAATAAAAATGAAATTCTTCTAAATCATGTATGTCACACATTTTGAGAACCTATCACTTTCCATGCAATATACAGGGCTACTGATTACAGGGAGGGAGTGTGGGATAGTGGATTGAACACTGGACTTAGGAATTAGGGATTTAAATATTATCCCAGATTTTTAGTGGATCTGGGACCCAGTCTTGACTTCCTTCTCTATAAAATGAGGATAATACTAGCACCTACCTAACAGGGTTATTTTGAAGATCAAAGAAGACAGTGTATTAAACCTTAAAGTTTATTGTTTAGTTATTATAACATTGTTATGGGAATGAGAATTTAAGATCTTCCCTGCCCCTAGGCCCTTTGATAGGCTTACAGTGCACCTGGAACCTGTGGTGGGAGGTTTGGTTTTCAGGAATGCCCATACCTTGGTGCTCTGTGATTGGGCAGTGGGTCAAGAGGTTTGTGACATTTTCTCTCTCTATATTGTCCCCTGTTGCGACATGTTGGCCCCACCCATCCACATGCACAGCATGAACATATGTTGCAGGGATTCCCTCTGAAATGTTTTTTTAATCTATATTCTCTTTCTGTAGAAGACCTTGTTTAAATTCATATCTATAGAGACATTTTTAATAAAGACATGAAAGTACTGAATATGCCCAGGATCATATTTCACTTACAAATAAGCAAAGAATTTCTAGGAAAATCCTTTTTAAAAATACTGGCATATAGAGCCAGTCTTAAGAGTCAGGAAAACCTGGCAAATCCTTCCTCTGATTATTTTATGTATATGTATGTGTATAGCTGTATATGTGTATGTATGTGCATTGTATATATGTATACACAGATAGATACAGTATGCATGTACATGTGTATATTACTTGAGACAATGGGAAAGTCACAAAGCTCTCAATGCCTCATGTAGCTGAGAGAGCATGCATGGTCTTAGTTCTTCTAGGGATATATACATATATATGTACATACACATACACATACACACATAGATATACACTCATATTGTCTCATATATACATGTACGGTCTCATATGTGTGTGTATATATGTATAGTCTAAGTGTGTATGTGGAAAGTCTCATGTAACATACATATATTCACACAATACAAATATATATGTGTGTATGTGCATATATATGTGTGCATATATAAACTTTAAGTGACTTGCATAGGTATGTATATATGTATGTGAGTATATATATGTATGTATAGATAGACATGTCACTTAAAGTTTCAATGCCTCATGCAGCTCTTTGAGAACAGGGACTGTCTTACTAGCACTTAGCACAGCGCTTTGCACATAGTAAAAACTTAACAAATGGTTCATTCATTCATTCATTCATTCATTCATTCATTCATTCACCCATCTATCCATTTATTTATCCATCCATCCATCCATTTATTCAAAGACTGAAAGTTACAAATGAGTTACCAGTCTGCACTGATGAAACTGTAGCTGTGAAACCCTGCCTTAGGAAATCACAGTTAAACTAGATCAAAGATAAAAATAAGGTGCAAGGGGCAGAGGAGGGAACAGTATGAAAAAGGCATATCACAAAGATGATCACATACCAATTTTTGCTGCCACCTCTGCCTTTTTTACTTCATTTTTTGATGCTCCTTTGAAAGAAGATGTGACATAAAGATACTTTCTGGAAAGACAAAATAAATGTACAATTATTTTAGACTTTTAAAAGCATATAACTTTTAGTTCAGGCCCTCATTATCTCTTGCCTAGATTATGGCAATAGCCTACTGATTGATCTCTCCACCTCACCCTCTCATTGCTTCAGTCCACCCCACACACTGCTGTCAAGGCAATTTTTCCAAAGCACACGTCTGACCATGTGATTCTTCTGCTCTACCAACTCTTGCTTCTAAAACTAAAATATAAATTCTACTATTTAGATTTTAGAGCCCTTCACAACAGGGCCTCAACTTACCTTCCAAGGCTGGTGGGACATTACCCCCACCCCCACTCTGTGATCCAGACAAATTGGCCTTAATTCCGGTCCTCATGCAAGATACTCCATATCCCATTGCTGTGCTTTTGCCATAGATGACACATATGCTTAGTACAGACACCTTCTTTACCTCCACAGTCCCTCTCTTCCTTTGAGATGCAGCTCAAGAACATCATGATCTCTTCAACTTCTGTGCCCTCCCGCCTCCCAAACTACTATATATTTAGCTACTTTGACTACGTATATACAAGATGTCCTGAAAATCTTAGTCTTCTTTTAGGCTATTAAAACTTTGTATTTAAGCTATTAAATTTGTACTTAAGCTTTTTGTTTGTTGTTGTCATTCTTTGTGACCCCATTTGGGGTTTTCTTGACAAAGATACTTTTCCAGCTCATTTTATAGATGAGGAAACTTAGACAAACAGGGTTAAGTGACTCACCTAGGGTCACACAGCTAGAAAGTGTCTGAGCCCAGATTTGAACTCACAAAGCTGAGCCTTCCTGATTCCAAGCCCCGTGCTCTACCCACTAAGCCACCTAGCTGCCCCACAGCTGAGCAAGCAAAGCTCAAAATTGCCCTAAGGTTTTTGGAACATTGTATTTATTCAATTTATCTATGATGACAACAAAATTTGTGCTGTACGTATTTTTATATGTATTTGTTGTCTCCCCATTTGAATGTAAGCTCATTGAAAGGAGTTTTTAAGGCGGCTAGGTGGCTCAGTGAATAGAGCACCGTCCCTGCACTCAGGAGGACCTGAGCCCAAATGAGGTCTCAGACACTTAACACTTACTAGCTGTGTGACTTTGGGCAAGTCACTTAACCCCAATTGCCCGGCCTTCCCCCCTCCAAAAAGAAAAAAAAAAGAATGTTTATTTCTTTGTCCTCACATCCCCAGAACTTAGAACAATAACTGGCTCATATTAGGTCCTTAATAAATACTTACTGATTGACTGATATCATTTAGGGATGCTTCTCAACGTGATTGTGCATTCCTAGCCAGTCACTTGCCTCCAGGCATGCATTTTAAACATTTCTGACAGACAGGACTCTATTCTACTAATCAAACATACCTAAATGTGATTATGCACCATAGACATGGATGTTTGTAATCATTAAGGCAGATTCTTCCAGGTGTATAAAAGTTCCATCCTTTTAAATCAGGCACTGTGATGCTTTGTTTTCTTGGTGCTTTTAGTTTTTAAAAACATGACTGTCCCTTCCCAATAACCCAGTCCCCACCACCACATAGAATCCTCCCTTATAGCAAAGAAGCAAAGGCAAGCAAAGCAATGCCACACACTGACCATAGCCAATTATCCCAAGTCTCCTGTCTATCAAATGAAGGAGGTATATTTTGTCATCAATTTTCTGGAGGTAAGATTGGTCAGTGCATGATCTGAATTCTAACATCTTTCCGTGACGTTTTCCTATATATTTTTGTGACTGTTTTGTACATTGTTTTCTTAGTTTTGTTTAATCCGCAAACTATTTGTATTAGGGTGTTTTTTTTTTCAAGTTTCTGTAATTTACTAATTCAAGGTAACTTTCAGAACACCCTGTAGTTGGTATCAAAGTTCCTTAGACAATAGGGTTAATAATGTAATAGCTAATATTTATATAGTATTTTAAGGCATGTTAAGTACCTAATATATATAATCTCATTTGATCTTCATACAACAACTGGGGGGGGTGTAAAGTGCTATAATTACCCCCATTTATAGATGAAAGCTGATTTACACAGCATGTAAACTTCTAAAGCCGGTTTTGAACTCAGTTGTCACTGACTACATGTTCAATATTCTAACAGTGGTCTTCACCTGGCACCTCACTGCAGTTAACATACATTTCCAACATTGTCTACTTACTAATTAAAGAGAAGACAGTTCCTCTTTTGAGAGCTGATGTGGTTAGCTGTGGAATGGCTACACAAACTGTCATTCGTGAGTGTAATGGGATATAACTGTGCTATAAGAAATGATGTGTGTGATGACTACAGAGAAATGCGAAAAGATCTGTATGAATTTATACAAAGTGAAGTAAGTGGAGCCAAGAAAAAAAAATACAACATAAATGGAAAGAACAATGAAATACGAAAAAAATGAACATAACAAAATTATGGGGATTGAAATGAAGAAATGGGACACCCACAATTCAACCCTCCATAAAGGTGGGAGGTCCACAGGGTGACACATTGCATATATTTGCGGTCATTTACAATGCAGCAATCA